>JABMCL010002018.1:320000-350000 GCA_018857735.1 Alviniconcha marisindica
TAGTGTGTGTGTGTGTGTGTGTGTGTGGAAGAAGAAGAAAAGATGAACATCAACTTGATCAAGCACAGGCGGTTTTTAAAAACCTTGCCTTTGATTCAGACACAGAATCTGAAGGGGAAAAAAATGCCACTATCATATTATTTTTTCTTCAGTTAGAACTATTACTCAACTACCCATAGTTATTGATAATACAACTGGGTGATCTTCCCAGCTAGATGCAACAAATTTTCATCATTTTCATGACTGGCACCTTTAGCTTGTCCAGTTTTGCTTTTTTACAATTGGTAAAACATACCAAATGACTGCATTTTACCACTTGTTGTAGTCACAGACAAATTGTGCGTGAGCGCGCGTGCGTACACACACACACACACACACCACGCGTGCACAAGTGACACACGTACACACACTTAACTCCAAAGTCAAAGAACGAAAGAACAAACGGCCAGTGTAATTAAAAGTAAATTCATGATTAATCACCTGTTCCTCGAGAGCCCATTCTGTTTCACTTTCCTTATCACATACAAGTCTTGTCCTGTCGATGTTAAAAAATGAAAAACAAATTCTCCTGTAATTATAACTAGTGTTAAGTAGGTTTAGAGAGGCAAAGCCCGTCTACGACATGATAGTACAGAAATGTGTTCCATATCATTTTGCTTTTAGCGGTCATTTATAGAATGAGTTTGTATATATCCCGTGACAGGGCGCAATAAGACAGACAAGCTGAGCTATATTAATTATTAATATGATGGCTCAGTGGACAAGTCATAAGACACGATAAACATCCTGCTTCCGAAGAAATGTAAACAATCCAAGGGCAACAACCTTTCGGTTGCAATGGAGTTGTCTATCCACGCACAAACCGGAAACACGTGCCAGTGTTTGGTGTCTTCAGGGTTTGTTCGACATTTTTCTGGCTGAGTTTGCGATCGGTTCTTGTTGTTTGTAAACCACAGACGTCTCGCCACGATGGGAAAGAAGAAGGACAAAAAAGGGAAGGGAAAGGAAAAAACGGAACAGAAGACCGAAAAGAAGGCAGCTAAACGTGCCAAGAAGGAGTTAGCTGAAAAGGGAGAGGTAAAACTTCAAGTTCTACATATAAACAAACGTTCCGTGTTTACTAAATACTACAAAGGGGCGGGAGAGGGGCGGGGGAACACATCACTTTTTACGTGTAGTCATCTGCAATGTTTGTGAGTCCTTCATGCAGAATCTTGCATTTCCAGAGAAACTGATTCCAGCTAGTCCAGTGATAACAAAACGGAGAAACTGTCCACACTTTGGGCGATCTGAATCAGTAAATGCAATATATTACATTATTAGAACCGTATTTGCTTCTGCAGATGCCAGGCATTTTAGTCATAGACTGCGCGGGATCAAAATAGTACCATATGTTCCTCAAAAGGTGAAACACCAAGCCCAGTTTGAATTTCTGCAGTTCAGAAAGCAACTGAGACAAATGCCGTGAAATAGTGGCTGATTCACAGATTGACCTGCTGTGCACTGGGCGGAAAAGAGGAGGTCACCGAGGGGCAACATGCCTCTCAGATAGCTAGTTTGCCTGTTGTGAACACTACAACAGTACAGGGCGTAGAACGAGGAGCAGCATGACTCCTGGTCAAATTAAAGTGCCAAGTCAGCAAACAGAAATAATCATCAAAATGCAGATGTAGTCTTGCAAACATTACATGTAGATAGTGACTTGTACCAGTAGAACTAGAAGTATAGTAGTTTAGTACCATTTTTAGTAGGTTGGATAACAAAACTCTGTAACTATTTTTTGTTGCTGTAAATTTCATAATTAAAGAAAGAAAGAAAAAAGATAATAATAATGTATATAATGTAATGTGTTTTGTTCTTATAAATAGTGTTATTTTGAACCTTTTTGTGTTCAAATCTTCTGTAAATGTAACTAATGTAAATCCAGCCTGACTCCCATAATGTGACATACTAATTATGAGCTTGATGATTGCAATAAGTTGGTACAATGGTAGCATAGAGTGAAACATGGAAAGCAATCACTCTCTAGTCTCAAAAGCCAGCATGGATGGGTGACACTGACACTGTGTAACAGTTGAGTTACATGCTGATGTTAAGTTTGCACCCACCCCGAAATGTCTTTGGAGTCAAAATTATGTGCAGATCCTGCAGAAGTCAGGTCAGATTTTATAACCATGGTCTACAGTGTGTACACAGCTGTAAACATCACATATAGACTAATAGAGCTACATGTTAAGGATCATGTAGTCCACACTCCATGTCAGACTCAGAGTTTGGTGGGTTACAGAAACACTCAAATAAGCCAGCAGGCACTAATACAAATTTATAGTAAAAGATGAGATGAACACATGTGGCTTTGAATGACTGCACACTGTAAACTGGTGCATGCTTCCGGTTGTATGTTGTGCACCGAACATTTGCCGAGCTGGCAGCAGTTTCACATGGCACCAGCTGGGTCACACTCACAACCATTTACTGATTTAATGTTGATAGTACACAACTTTGGTAGATATTGAAATGCTCAACATAAAGAAAAGGTCACTCATTCACAGTAACCATAGTATATAATAATGTGTTAATATATATGACTCTTATGAGGCTAGAGCACAGTGAGTCGAGAATACTGAACAGCACCATGTACAGTTGAAAGTGATCGATCCATCAATCAATCAAATCAGTGCTGCCAATAGGATAATAAGCATGCAGTAACAGCAACTGTGAAAAATATCACATGTGTTTGTGTGTGCAGGAGGACATTGAGCAGATGATTGCTGAGTTTGTGGAAAAGGACAAGCGCCTGACTCAGGTCATTGAGGAGAAGTGTCCACCACCATCACCACGGTAATGAGAGACTGGTCTATAATTATGTGTGATGCGTCAGCAGCTTGCTCTGTTGTAATTTGTGTAATGGAGTGGAGTGGTAGAAGGACAGGACACAGGCAGTGGAGTCAGTAAAAATGGAGACCACAGCAGGCGTACGGCAATCAGGTTTTATTCTACAGCAGCAGACAATTTTCAGCACACCCAAAATCCTCACGTGCACGCATAGATAAGAGAATGGCGCAGGCCTCAAGGAACACCTGCTATCGTTACAATCAAATCGGCCCTCTGGACCACAAAATGGCTGACAATTGTTTCCTTGGCCCACACAAATACAGTTTCCTCAACAATAACTAAACTAATTAAAACATGAAAAACATCAAATAAAAGCTACAGTTACAATCTTCTAAACCGTATAAACAAAATGTACACACATAACTTATTTTATTTACAACAAGAGTGGGAAGTGTGGCTTGTGCCTGTCTATAAACAGATTCAGACAACTAAATCACAACTAACAGTAACACAATGTACAAAATATTAATGTTACTAAAACTTATGTCAGAATAAAGTGCGCATGGTTAACATGGTTAAAATGGTACATAACAATTACAATACAACGCTCTGTAAGAGAAGCAAGACACACTCAAAGACTAGCACTAAAACGATCAGTGCGAACTTTCGCCTGGGCGCGTTATCTAGTTGCAGCATAGCTGGTAAAGTGATATCAAGTAGTCTATGAATACAACTTAGCTTCTACAGTACACAATACTTAATAAGTTAATTTCAACCCAAAATAAACACTAAACATGAAGTCAGCTAAGCAAAATACTATACGACAAAGCATTGATCGACACAGAATTACTTTAATCGAGTCAAAACAACAATTCACTACTATTCACTAGTACTAAACAGAGAATGCGCCATGCAGATGATGGATATAAACAGAATAGATTAAGTGAGACATCGGCTGCTGATTAAGCTCGATCCTGCGTCTAAATAAACGTTGGATAAACATTCTAAGATGACAAATTATATTACACATGGCTTGGTGCATAAAAAGGACTAGGTAAACAAAGAGTAGGTAAACAAACAAGCGGTCAAAATATTAAGGGAGAAAACAGATTTGAAACTGGCACGCACCAGTGGCTATCGCCGGTTGGCTGTGTGAAGGCCATGTGGCGTTATGCTACACACTGCGCTTCAAAACTAAAGCATCGTCTGCTCCGGTTCCTGGGTTACTAACGTGGATCTGTTAACCGGGGTGGGATTATTGTAAAAACGTACAAAGAGCACTTGCTCACATCTGTATCATACATCACTCATGAAATTGTATGACTTTACCCACTAAACATGATCAACACATGTTTTACCTAAAATGGCTTGTTTATTTGAATAAATGAAGAGGTAAACAAACCACAGAGTTGTTCTATAGTAGACCTGAAAAGTGAAGTAAATGAGTGTTAAAAATTATTTCAACTGAAGTGTATTTGGGATAATGTATGTGGTGATATGTGTGTGTGTGTGTGTGTGTGTGTGTGTGTGTGTGTGTGTGTGTGTGTGTGTGTGTGTGTGTATGCATGCATGTGTGCTTGTGTGTGTGTGTGTGTGTGTGTGTGTGTGTGTGGTGTGAACTGTGATATATTCATCACATCAGTGCCATTTTTTAGGCAAATCCCAGCACTAATGTTGAATACATTTTCAAAGTTGTTGGCTAGTGTGTTTTGGTTGGTGTTTTTTCCAGCTTTAATTGTAAGTGTTTTGGTATGCATAGGTGTATATATATGCTTTGTTATAACTTACAGTAAGGATGACCCAAATCAATATCAGTAGTCACTAGTTATCAATAGCCACTAGATTAGTCAATTGTCTCAATACTAGATTAAAACTTTTTGTTGTTGTTTTGATTAAGAGTGAAATCACTCTTTTAATTTAAAGTTTATGTTATAATCATTATTTTGTTAGTAGGAACTATTACTTAAAAGTATTGGTGTAAATCAAACAATGTTTTTTTTTCATGTCACTGTATGTAACATGAATGTATCAGTAATTGCCGTGTTTGTGTCAGGTCTAACATGACAGCATTTCTTTCATGTCACTACATGTAACAGGAACACTGCTGTGTTTGTATCAGGTGCAACATGACGCTGGTTGCACACCCAGACAAGGAAGAGTTGATCATGTTTGGTGGAGAATACTACACAGGCAAACAGGTGAGTCTTTTGAACACAACAATTACTAATGCCTGTAAATTGATGTAAAACACAGTGTGGTCATTATTTTTTCTGATAACCTATTTGGAGCCAGTCTGACCTGAGAGAAGAAAGCTCTTATTGCTTACAAAATTTACATAGCATTGACTGATTGAGCATTTAGGTGTTCCAGAGATCATTCATCGTGTCAGTGTTATTCATTTTTATTTTTTTACTCATTACCTCATTACTTTCTTCTACAAAGAGCAGATTTAGAAATCAACATTTATGTGCATCAGTTTTGCCTGGAGCAGCAAATAGCATAAGGTACTGGGGCTTATAAAATGCAAGCTTTGAAAGTTGTAAAACTTCACTCAGTTCTGTTGACTATCTGAATGCAGAAATTGTTGGTCCGAGGTGACATTGCTAGTCTGGCAAGGTTTTCCTTTGCTCCTCTTCCTGGGATTTAATCCAGTGCCGGTGTTTTTCTTGGAGACAACTTTGTGATAAACTGGTGGATCAAAGACACTGGGTAAATTACCTCCCTTGGCTGGAAATGTGTAAAGACCATAGGCTGGATCCATGTAGGATGTCTTTGAAACAACAGCAGCATGCATTTGGTCCTAGCCCTGGCTCCTATCTCATCAACTGTACATTCTGCTTATCTGGATGTTAGCAGCTGCAAGTCAAAAGAACAGTGCCTTTCATTCCTGCCAATATATAAATAATAAACAATTAAATATATGAGTAATATGCAAGGTTTTACTGTTTACCTGTCATAATCCATTAAGGGAATTTGCTGTAGCCGATGGCAGTTTTTTTCTGTGACTCTAGCTCTATTCCCAACTGCCTGTGGTCTTTTATGTGCTCAGTCGGCTGGGCTCAAAGTGCCTTTAAGCCACAGCCAAGGGACTAAGTGTTCAGTCCAGGTTATCAAACCAGACAAAAATGGCCTTGCTGAGCCAGGATCTGTGCAGAACTGTAGCCACCTTGCCTGCTTCAGAAGTGTTTGTACATTGACAACAAACATCAGACTGAGTTACAGACTCCTTGTGGAAAGCATTATATTTATGATGCGTTTTGCTTGCTTGGGCTGTTGAATCGGGTTATTTTGAACCCTAAGTTTTTTTTGGTTTTGTTTAAGGGGTGGGGGTTTGTTGTTGATTAATTTAGTGTGGCTAGCAGTGCAGCAGGTAATGTACCTGATTTTAGATAGGCAGTGATGTGAGCCATTTTGCTGTTTCAAGACAATGTGCATAAACTAAACTTGTGTAGGAAGATAAACAGAAGTCAAGACTAGAACCTGCAGTGAACAGATCCATTGGATTACAAACCCTAAACATTACCTCAAGGCAAAACCAAGCGAACTCACGAAAGCTGTGTTACATGTTCTGTGGTGAAAGTTAGGGTCATGATGGCAAGGGAGGTAACCTGAGAGTTGGTGAACACGAAAGTAGCGTAGCTGCTCATGGTATGAATTTTATTTTGTTTTGGAGAAGATGATGGACACAGAAAAAAAGAGGTAATAATTTGCTTTGCTTGGCACTGAACAAATGCACCTGAGAATATGAATACTTGAGATATCAGTTATGGTTAAAAGGTAAATTTAAAGGGGAAAAAAAGAAGAAAACAATAAATGACAATCTCCGTAATGCCAGAGTTGTTTCCCTTGAGAATATATTTGTTTTAAATAAAAATATTCACAATTCCTCTCGCTTAAATGAAGAAACCATCTTTTTATGTAATAAGAAGATAGTATGCATGTGTGTCAATATGAACCGGAAAAATCTTTAGCTGATTTCTCAAAACAGCTTCAAAATAGAACATTTTTGGTGTACGTGAAAATGTACAACCGATTGTTTCCTTGCAACCAAGTTGACGGCCTGGAAAACGGCCTCAATAGCGTTTGTCATCTAGTAGGATTAATTCTTACCTGCGGGCCTTGTGCCCTCAGTGACGTGATGACGGCGGTTAGTGATCTTTATGAACACAGTCCGCGGGGAGCGGGCCTAGCAACACCCCTCCTCAAGTCTGACTCCTACTAGATGCCAACCATTTTTATCTTGGTAATATGTCAATTCACTCAGCAGCTGATCTGCACTTTCCAGGCAGCAGGTTCTTGTATCCCTCCTCCAAACCCTGTGCACAGACAAGGGGTGCTTCTCATCTCTCCATGCACCTGTTTGCCCAGATCACCTCAAACAAGTCCCATCCTCCAAACTGTGCCCACAAACAAGGGGTGCTTCTCATCTCTCCGTGCACTTGTTTGCCCAGATCACCTCAAACAAGTCCCATCCTCCAAACTGTGCCCACAAAGAAGGGGTGTTTCTCATCTCCATGCATCTGTTTGCCCAAATCACCCCAACACGTCTTACGTCAGTGTAAAATTGTCAAAACTTTTTGGGTATTTAAGGCCAGGGAAGCAACATAGCATGGTCCCACTCATCCCCGACCCTAATAGGCCTACTTGTCTCCATGGAAGTGGACGTTAAGCAACAAAGTCTCTCATAGCGTGGAAGCACCTACATAAACGTCATGTGTGTCCACCTACATTAGATCTGTTTTAATGATCTGGATTTATGCGTGCTGGCATTTGCAAGCATTGTGACAGAAATGTAGCCTAATTAGCAGTCAATTGACATTTTCAGCAACCTGTGGTGTAACCAGTTATAGCAGTGGTTGGAGGAAGGATGTAAACCTATGATTGGAGTTGGATGTGAGGGATGGGATTATCAAGATAAGTGGAACATAGCATAATGGTAGCCTCTGTTAAGCTTTACCTGTTCATGCCAGTTATGATCACCTTGGCACACTGTTCATGTCAGTTTTGATCACCTTGGCACACTGTTCATGCCAGTTTTGATCACCTTGGCACACATTTGAAGGTCATAGCATAGCTGCCATCAACTGTGTGCGCTTACCTCACTCCTCTCCAAGTCTGAGCAACCTGTCTGTTCATCTGACCCGAGGGGGACCCCATGGACGTTTTGTCTTGGACATCACACCAGTGTCTGGTGGAGGGTCGGAGAAAGAGAAGAACAAAACTTTAGCCCTCTCCTTGCCTTCCAAATGCAGTCATAGGTTTACCCATGACACTTTTGTTCGTACATACATTTAGACTGTTACTGTCTAGTTCTTGAATGTGAGTGATCTGAGTGTTTGCTCTGTTTGCGTAATAATTATGATGATGATGATGATGATGATCCTCATAAGCCGTTATTTTCCATGACAGAGTTGTAATAAGTTGTGATCATGTTCCAGATGTTCCTGTACAATGACCTGTTCTTCTACAACATCCGGAAGAATGAGTGGCTGAAGGTGACCTCCCCTAATGCGCCTCCACCACGCAGCTCTCATCAGGTGTGTATGTAGGTCAATATAGATATAATCACAGTGCGATGCAATACAACACGGGCAAGTAAGAATCTTGTTGTGGTATTGTTTGTACAGGCAAGTTTTTTTTAATGTATGAAGGGGTAGGGATTTTCCAACCACTCTGTTTCATAAGGTTTTGTTAACCTATGTACTGTGGCTATGACCTGCTGGTGTGTGTGTGTGTGTGTGTGTGGGTGGGTGGGTGGGGGGTTCTCAAGTCACTCTGTTTCCTACGGGTTTTGTTAACCAGTGTACTGTGGCTGTGACCTGTTGGTGTTGGTGGGTCGGGGGGGGGGGGGGGGGGGGGGGGGGGGGTCGTTCCAGCCACTCTGTTTGATGAGTGTTTGTGTGTGTGTGTGTTTTTTCTGGCCAAGTACTGGGGTCAGATGTGGGTGGTGTTGCATGGAGGGGAAGGGGAGAGTTTTTCAGCCACTCTTCTACATAGGGTTTTGTCTGACCCATGTACTGTACTGCAATCATGGCCCAGGGTGGGGTCTGTGTGGCAGATCACCTACCTAGTCATGTGTTAAGGTGGACACATCGCAAGGGGAATATTCCACAATGAGGGCCTGGCAAGGTAAAACATAATGCGTGATGGCATCAGAAGATAGTCACTCACAGCTGGATGTGGGTGGGGGGGGGGGGGGGGGGGGTGTCTCAAACCACTCTGTTCTGTAATCTGTAAGGTTTAGTCGGACCCAGGTGCTGTGTAGTCGGATCTGGATGTGGGTGTTTGGGGGAGAGTTTACAAGCCACACTGTGCTGTAAGGTTTTGTGGGACCCATGTACTGTGCTGTGTAGTCACATCTGGATGTGGGTGTTTGGGGGAGAGTTTACAAGCCACACTGTGCTGTAAGGTTTTGTGGGACCCATGTACTGTGCTGTGTAGTCACATGTGGGTGTTTGGGGGAGAGTTTACAAGCCACACTGTGCTGTGAGGTTTTGTGGGACCCATGTACTGTGCTGTGTAGTCACATGTGGGTATGGGTGTTTGGGGGAGAGTTTACAAGCCACACTGCTGTGAGGTTTTGTGGGACCCATGTACTGTGCTGTGTCGTCACATGTGGGTGTTTGGGGGAGAGTTTACAAGCCACACTGTGCTGTGAGGTTTTGTGGGACCCATACGCAGCGCTGTGTAGTTACATCTGGATGTGGGGGGATTCTCCAGCCACTGTGTGTTTTGTGGGACCCATGTGCTGTGCTGTGTAGTCACAGTTCGATGTGGGTGTTGGAGTGAGGGGGTAGAGTTTTCAAGCCACTGTTCTGTGAGGTTTTGTGGGACCCATGTGCTGAGCTGTGTAGTCAGATCTGGATGTGGGTATTTGCAGGGAGAGTTCTCCAGCCACTCTGTTCTGTGAGGTTTTGTCAGACCTATGGGCTGTGTAGTCACAGCAGGATGTGGGTGTGTGGGTGTGGGGGTGTCTCCAGCCACTCTGTTCTGTGAGGTTTTGTGGGACCCTTGTGCTGTGCTGTGTAGTCACAGCAGGATGTGTGTGTGGGGTGGTGGTGGTAGTGGTGGTGGTGGTGGTTGTGGTGTCTCCAGCCACTCTGTTCTGTGAGGTTTTGTGGGACTCTCCTGTGCTGTGCTGTGCAGGCTGTGACCTTGGCCCAGGGTGGAGGTCAGATGTGGGTGTTTGGGGGCGAGTTCTCCAGCCACTCGCAGAACCAGTTCTACCATTACCGCGACCTTTGGCTCCTCCACCTCAAGGACAGGAGATGGGAGCAGTTCAAGTGAGTCACCGCCTTCCCTTTTATGACCTGCAACAGAACTGAAATATCTGTTTCAAGGTTTCATTGTTCTATAGTTTCCTTTCTGTTAACGTAATGGTCTGTGGGCTGGAATTTGTCCTTGTGTTCCAGAGTTTTAGTGTGAGATGATATGATACTGAATTGCGGGGGTGGGGGGGTGGGGGTGGGGAGGGGAGGGGTGGAATGTGTAGACCATCATTGTCCAGAGCATTGAGTTGGGGGGGGGGGGGGGCAAAGTCCTTCATGAGATTGTTTTAAAGAGAAACTGGGTTTAATCCAGCCGGTAGTTTACCTCTCAGGATGTGGACTAGTAAGCACAGGTGATACTGATAGACAGATTTTTCAGCTTCAGGCATTCAGGCTGAGACAACCCATTGAAGTGTTGATGAACAATACCAAATACTTTGTTTTACTTGAAACACAGGAGGTGCGATACAACTGCCAAATTAATTTTATGCCGTTCATGATCATATGATAGTAGATATGGATTCAGTCACACAGGTGCAGATGGGACATAGTCGGGTGTATCAGTTCTGTCCCCCCCCTTCGAAGGCTAACCAACATAGATCATGAACTGGCCTCATGCAGGGTATGGGGCCAGTGTGTCAGGCTGGTATCTTTTACTGGTTAACTGTTTGTTGCAGGAGTTCAGGAAAGTCGGGTCCGTCCGCTCGCAGCGGGCACAGAATGGTGGCCTTCAAGAACCAGCTGATCATGTTTGGGGGTTTCCATGACAACAACAGGTAGGGCAGTCATGGGCGGAACGTACTGTGAGAGACTCTGCAGTTTGGCTGTTAATTAGAATGAAGCCTTCCTCCGTCATTTTCCACTGGTCACGACTAGCAGTGGCAGTCACGTTCATCCTTCCATCCAGCCATCCTGTGCACTGGTTGACTGGGCATAAAACACCAATTTACTTACTTACTTACCATCCATCCAGCGAAGAAGCAAGCAAGACTGACTTCATTCTGCCTGCCGCAGCTTCCTTGGTTGTTTTTGTTTCACCTTCCGCAGCACGAGCAAAGCGACAGTCCTCTGAGGTTTTTCCGTTCATGATCAACATGCATGGCTTTGTTTTTGATCAGTCAGAACTACATGTGTTTTAACGTTATTAAAATGAGAGTCAGTTAGATGTCACTATAACCTGAATACATATATACAATGAGTGTGTGTGTGTGTGGGGGGGGGGGGGCACAATAGAGTGATGGTTATGATTATGGTAATCATTATGCAAGAAGAGTGAGCGAGAGAAGGGGGGGGGGGTGTAGGAGGGAGGGATCTCAATCAGTACTTTTCAACTACTCCAAACACAAAAGCTCAGAATCAAGAAGCCATTCCACATCATGTCTTTCTGCCTGGTGTGATGTAAAAACAACAACAATGCGTTTCAACTGCTTTCTTTTGCGCCTTTGTCGCCAGGGACTACAATTACTACAACGACATTTGGGCATTTGACCTTGGGACGTACAGTTGGAGTCAGCTGGCTCCCGTCGGCTCGGCTCCCTGCCCCCGCTCGGGCTGTGTGCTGTTCCCCACGCTGACGGGCTCCCGCTTGCTGGTCTACGGGGGGTACAGCATGGAGCGAGTCAGGCGTGACGTCGACCAGGGAACCATCCACACCGACATGTTTGCGTTGCAGCCAGAAGGTCAGTTTGGCAGAAATGATCAGACTGAATCATCCCGCAAGTCAGGGATTTGTCAGTCCCCACCCCCACCCCCCCAAAAATGAGTGGTCAAAGCAGTCGATCAACCAGCCGGTCAGTCCGTCCTTTGGTCCGTCAGTCAACCAAGAATTTATTGGTTCTAATTCTCCGTGGTTACTCAGTCAGTCCTTGGCTTGATCAGCAGGCTGAGTGCTTGAGAACTGTATGCTGATAGATGAAGATGTGAACAAGAAGAAAAAGGAAGAAAAAAGGACTGAATTGAAAACAATGCAGTTTGGATAATTGGGTGTACAAATTCACAGTACAGAATGGTATTTAGCTGTACTGTGTGCACCAGAGAATGTGAAATCTCTAATCTCCAACACGAATGTGGAAAAAAAGTTGGTGTGGATGAGGGGGGGTCCCCATGTGTTGGCCCGATGAAGTGGGTCCCATGTGTTGGCCCGATGAAGTGCAGAATAGAAACTCCCAGTGACGTGGCTCGGCCAAATGGTTAAGGCTTAGGATTCCGCACATGGGATCAAGAGGGTTGCATGTTCAAGTTCAAGGTCAGGCAGTAAGTAACTGTTTCCCACCTCTCTTAGTCATTGTCTGGAGGGGATGGACAAAAAGAGGGTGAAAAATGTGGGCTTGTGTGCTTCAGCTATGTGTGTGTATCATATATATAAAAGAACTCACAGCAGTCGAAAAATGTGCTGGCAAAATTCTGTAGAAACTGGACAGTAAGCCCTGCAGCTGGTGTGGGCAACCTGTTACACCCATGGAACCCCCCTTTGCGTTATTTAGTCCATGCATTTTTTTATTTTTAGACCAGTACAGGTGGAATTTATGTCCCTTTTATTGCTCACATTCCAAGGTGAGAATCACCATAGGCGATTCAGGTCTTTGTTGTGTTGATGTGATGTCTTTCAAGTGTGAATTCCCTCCCTTTGTTTGCTGATTTTTTTAATTTTTAATTAGGCCTTTGTTCTCTTTCAGATTATAGATCCCATCAATGTTGTGCAATAGTTAGGCTAGGTAGTCTGACTGTCATTGTTGGCTTTCATGTTATAGATTCCGTCAGTGTCACAACAGTTAGGCTGGGTAGTCTGACTGTCATTGTTGGCTTTCAGGTTATAGATTCCGTCAGTGTCGCTCAATGGTTAGGCTGGGTAGTCTGACTGTCACTGTTGGCTTTCAGGTTATAGGTTCCATCAGTGTCGCACAATAGTTAGGCTGGGTAGTCTGAGTGTCACTGGTGGCTTTCAGGTTATAGATTCCGTCAGTGTCGCTCAATGGTTAGGCTAGGTAGTCTGACTGTCACTGTTGGCTTTCAGGTTATAGGTTCCATCAGTGTCGCACAATAGTTAGGCTGGGTAGTCTGACTGTCATTGTTGGCTTTCAGGTTATAGATTCCGTCAGTATCGCATAATGGTTAGGCTAGGTAGTCTGACTGTCACTGTTGGCTTTCAGATTATAGATTCCGTCAGTGTTGCACAATGGTTAGGCTAGGTAGTCTGAGTGTCACTGGTGGCTTTCAGGTTATAGATTCCGTCAGTGTCACACAATGGTTAGGCTAGGTAGTCTGAGTGTCACTGGTGGCTTTCAGGTTATAGATTCCGTCAGTGTCACACAATGGTTAGGCTAGGTAGTCTGACTGTCACTGTTGGCAATCCTGGGGAAAAGCGCCTTGATTTAAAAAAACAAAAAAAAAAAAACAAAAAAAAAACACATCTGTTGGGCACAGTAAAATGAATGCAGTTTGTTCAAAAGATGATGTGGCATGTTTTGCAGGTAAAGGTGCTGATGGTAAACCGGCCAAGTGGCGCTGGCTGCCTGTCAAACAATCTGGCAGCAAGCCCTCCCCCCGCTGCAGTATGTCCGCTGTCGTTGCCCCCGGCAATCACGGAGTCATGTTTGGCGGTGTTTACGATGAGGTGAATGGCTCTGAAGTCTGGGTTTTGTTCTTGTTGATTGGAAAGACTTGGCTGAGATCAGCATCACAAAAACTGAACGATTTCTGTGTCAGATATTATATATGTATGTATGCGTGTGTTTGTTGACTGTGATGTGCAAGATGTGTGTTGCTGCTGACTGGTATGATTGCAGATGTTTTCTGTGACATCTTTGCGATTGGCGTGGACTGTGGATGTTGTTGTCTGTGAGGTGACTGTTATGGACTTTTGCTGAGTGTGGGGTGGTATTGACCTTGGGATGACTGTCAGTGCTGGGGACTTAGGGTGTTGAGTGCGATGACACTGGTGTGTTTGATGTTGGCAGGAGGAGGACGAGGAGCAGCTGGAAGGAACCTTCTTCAACGACATGTACACCCTGGACTTGGACAAAGGTCACTGGTTTCCTGTGCAGCTCAGGTCAGTTTTTTCAGTGTGTGTGTGTGTGTGTGTGTGTGTGTGTGTGTGTGTGTGTGTATGTGTATGTGTATGGGTGTGGGTGGGTGGGTGGGTGGCTGTGTGTGTGAGTGTGTGTGTGTGTGTGTGTGTGTGTGTGTGTGTGTGTGTGTGTGTGTGTGTGTGAGTGTGTGTGTATGAGTGTGTCTGTATGTGTGTGTGTGTGTGTATGTGTGTGTGTGTGTGTTATTGATATATTTTGAGTGTCAAGCAATATGTGTATGTGCATACTTACGGACAAATGTCAGTGCCTTGGTGTGTGTCAATCCTATGTATTGCTGTTATGTCAATAGACTACTTCAACAGTAGTCTTCAACAGTAGTCTACTGACATAACAGTGATGCATTTCAAATCTGATGGCCTTAACATGTATTTGTAATCTCCCCCCCGCACCCCCACCCAATCTATTTTCAGCATTTTAGAAATTGTGCCATCTGACTTCCTTATTGGGGTGCAATGTCTTTAAACAATTGGAGAATTGCCAAACTGTTTTATGCCTCTCCCTTGCAAATCCAACATTTTTGTCCTGCAGGGGCAATCGTCAGGCGGCTGAGAAGAAACGACGCCGGAAGGTCAAACAGGGAGACCAACAAGGCGGAGGTGATGACATGGACGACGACAACGACGACGATGAAATCGATGATGTGGTGGCAGCGGAAGACAACCTGGAAAGCCTCGCTCTCAGCACCGCAGCTGCCCAGTCAGGGGACACCAGTCCTGCTGATGAGCCGATGAACGAAGACAATTCAGAGCCGACGGCTTCAGCATCTCAGGGGGCAGAAGGGGGCGTGTTCACAGTGACGATTGGCTCGCAGTCCAGTGGAGCCGCCGCGGGCCAGGCCTCAGGGTCCGGGGCCTGCAGCGCGGAGGAAAAACTCTTCGTGCCCATGCCTCGGATGAAGCCGTGCATGGCGGTGAAAAACGGAGTGCTGTACCTTTACGGGGGCATGTTTGAGGATGGAGACCGGCAGGTGACTCTGTGCGACTTCTACGCCCTGGACCTGAGCAAGCTGGATGTGTGGAAGACCATCATTGCCCAAAACATTGAACTGCTGGTATGTGTGTGTGAGTGAGTATGTGTGTGGGTGTGGATGGGTGTGGTAAGTGAGGGGAGGGGGGTTGGTGGGTGGAACACCATCATCTCCCAAAACTGGTCTGCAGGTGCCTGTGTGTGTGTATGTTGGGGGGGGGGGGGGGGGGGGGGGAGGACTATGGCCCAGAACATCAAACAACTGGAGGTGGTGGGTGTGGGAGAGGGAACTATCACCATTAACCAAACTTAATGGGCTGGGGGGGGGGGGGGGGGCAGTATTCACCATTAGACCATCAGTAATAATGAATACATAGTCTTATGACACAATCAACACCCTAGATTGTGAAATCTTTAGCTATCTTTATAATCTTACTTAACATTTCAGTGCTACATTGATCTACATCAGTAGATCGTATAATATCAGATCTACCTCAGTAGATCATATGATATCAGATCTACATCAGTAGATCATATGATATCAGATCTACATCAGTAGATCATATGATTGAACACACATTGAATTAGTTTACTGAGACCAGGAAAATACGAAACTACACAAGACCCTAACACTGACATTTAAGTTGGCTGGCAACATTTTGTGATTCTGGGATCCCTGCATGTGGAAAGAAACTCAGGAAAATGTTTTCCTTTGATTCCAGAGTTGGCAAGACTCAGACTCGGACTCCGATGAGATGGATGACAAGGAGGGGAGGAAACGGAAGAGATCCGCTAACAAATCGGAAGAAGAGGAAGATGGTAGGCTTGTCCCAGAGGGCCCAGTTGCTGTGAACCAATTTCCTGTTCATTCATTTTGTCAATTTATTCTTGATTTTTTAATTTAACACCCAATCAACCATGAAAAATCATATGAGATTGAACGCAAGTCATTAAATTGTGAGCAAGAGTCTACAACCGGCTAAGCCTGTTACTTGTTGTTTTGTTGTTTAAGGAGGATTGAGAGTGAAAGCAGAATGAAACAAGTAGGCATACATTACAGCTTGGCTGAGGATCAACTGTTGCTAGGTTGAATTTGTTTTGAACTGTGGCTCTTTGACTACTTTACTTGACTCCACTGTTCTCTTTCTTTCTGTTTATCTCACTGTTGTTGTTTGTGTCTTTTGCGTGTAATTTGTTTGCTTTGATGGTTGTGTTTAGATGGTGTGAGTTATGTTTGGTACAAGTCACTGGTAGTATGCCCTAGCATCTTTTGAGGACAGAATAATGTGCAGATTAGTGACATCAACCATCATACCCCCCCCCCCCCCCAAAACCAAGTTATTAAAAAAATAGTTTGTCACTAAATAGTCACCCCATTTTCTTCAACATGTTAATTTCCATTTCCAGCAAACTTACCAGTGCCTATTAGTAACAGCTTTTATCGTTTTTAAACACCAGATTCTGATGATGATGACGATGATGAGGAGATGACTTTTGAGGACGCGCCACCCCGCAAAGCTGAGGAAAGTCCAGAGGACTACTTTGAACGAACCCAAGACTACTGGCTGCAGCAGGCCAGGGACATCATGGACGAAGAGGGAATCAAACTCTCTGACAGGAAACTGCTCAAGTTTGCCAAAGAAATCTGTGAGGAGGCTGCCACAAGTTCGTGATCTGTGTGTCTCGTTTGTCACATTCAGGAGCTGCGTGCCATTCATCTCTGGCTGAAGGAATCACAGAAACTGTGTGCTGCAGTTATCACACAGTGAAGAGACTGTGTCAGTTGTGTGCTGCAGTTATCACACAGTGAAGAGACTGTGTCAGCTGTGTGCTGCAGTTATCACACAGTGAAGAGACTGCATCAGCTGTGTGCTGCAGTTATCACACAGTGAAGAGACTGCGTCAGCTGTGTGCTGCAGTTATCACAGAGTGAAGAGACTGCGTCAGCTGTGTGCTGCAGTTATCACACAGTGAGGAAACTGTCAGCTGTGTGCTGCAGTTATCACACAGTGAAGAGACTGTCAGCTGTGTGCTGCAGTTATCACACAGTGAAGAGACTGTCAGCTGTGTGCTGCAGTTATCACACAGTGAAGAGACTGTCACTGTGCTGCAGTTATCACACAGTGAGGAGACTGTGTCAGCTGCGTGCTGCAGTTATCACACAGTGAAGAGACTGTGTCAGCTGCGTGCTGCAGATATCACACAGTGAGGAGACTGTGTCAGCTGCGTGCTGCAGTTATCACACAGTGAGGAGACTGTGTCAGCTGCGTGCTGCAGTTATCACACTCAGTTATCACACAGTGAAGAGACTGCATCAGCTGTGTTCTGCAGTCATCACACATTGAAGAGACTGCGTCAGCTGTGTGCTGTTTGTCACAGGCTAAAGGGACTGTATGAACTGCATGCAGCAGTTACTCCTGTCTGAAGAGACAGGTGTGCGCATCTTTCATTGTGTTGTGAAAGGAGCGTAGTGAGAGTACCTCCTCTCTCTTCTTCACCTCTTGCCCCTGTTCCCGGTTCCACCTCCCATTCCACTCCCTGACTCCTTGTCCTCAATGCTATTAACAAACTCAGTGAGACTAGAGTGAATCAGCATGGTGTAAATGTTAAATGTAGTTTGCATGTATGAACGTTTCTTGGCATTGCTGTAGTCTGGGAGGGCTGTTTAGTGTTTTGCAATACACTATGATAAGGGTGGGGGGTAAATTATTTTGTACATTCTCTGATTACATCTGAAGTTTTTGAAATTGAATACAAGAATCAACAGCACATTGTAATCTTTTTTCTTTCTTTTTTTTCCTTTGTGTGTTTTCCTCTCAAAACAGATTTAAAGGAACTCTCCTTCACAGGCTAAACTTCTCATGTGCTTGGAGCTTGTTAAATGAACATGATCTGTGGTAAACATTTTGTGATTGAATGTGCCATTGATTTTACATCACCAAAGTATCTTTAGTGTCATAGATAGAACACCAGAAGCTGTCAGTTTTGCAAAAGTGCATATGGATTGCAATTATTTTTTTGTCACTGATTTTTTTTCTTCCGTCATGCTTGTGGGGTGAGTTTTTGATGATGGATTCTAGAAAAATGCCAGTCCATGAGAAAATATGTGCCCTATTGGGTTTATCTCAATCTATTTTTTACTCATAATGATCAGTAATTTGTTGGTAAAAATAGCCCATAAATCACAATAAATAATGCAACAGACAAATCATGACTAAAACAACAAAAAATCGTGTTTTCTTCAAACCTGTGAAGGCTAGTTGCTTTAAGTGTCTGCTTTAAAAAGAAGAAAAACTGGGAGCGGATGACAGTGTCTGTGTGGAGGAGTGGCTGTCATGTGGTAAAAATAAAATAATTATTGTGAAAGACTGAATGGTCAGCATGAGTAGCAAAAGACAACTCTTGTGCCGTTCGCGCTACGAATAATAGCAACGCTTATTTCCCTTGCATTGCTCTCTCGTCCTCAGTCAGATTTTCATGGGCGCTGGTCATTGCGTACAGCATAGATCCTGAATTCGACCCTGGCTCAATACGGTACTTTCTAGCTTGGCGGAAGAAGAAAAAACAGACTGAATTTTCAAAACACTGGTGTCCCTAGGATGAGGGAAATCAACTCATCCTGCTCTCTTTAAGATGAGGAAAATCAACTTTGTTTGTCCCAGGTTTTTTAGGACGGGAAAAATCAACACAGCCAGGTCTCATGAGGACGAACAAATGAACTCAGCCTGGTATCATCTAGGACGATGAAAATAATCAACTCCGCCAGTTATCACAGAGGACGTGGAAAATCTACTCGGCCTGGTCTACTTTAGGAAGAGGAAAATCAACTGTGCCTGGTATTATCTAGGACAGTAAAAAAAAAATCAACCAGGTCTCATCGAGGCCGAGAAATATTAACTCAGTCTGGTCTCTTTAGGATGAGGAAAACCAACTCAGCTTGGTAATATCTAGGACGATGAAAATCCGCTCAGTCTGGTCTCATCGCAGACAAGGGAAAATCAGGTCGGCCTGATGAAGGATAAGACCAAAGACACTAGTGTACGACAGTATCTTTCCTTTGAAGCCGCCAAAACTCTCGTTTCTACCAACCCGTTACCAGTAATGCATGTATTTGTAGTGCGTGCGTGCGTGCGTGCGTGAGTCCCTGCATGTGTGTGATAAAAATAATGAGCGTATTCTTATGTCTTCGTAATGCACTCCGGACTCTTACGAGATGGGCCGCCATAAGTAATCTATTTTTTTATTATTGTGACATTAGGCCCGTGTGCTTCCCAGTCTCCCTGCAGAAAATCCCAACGGTTTGTGCATGTCCACGGAGAGGGGGGCATTTTCCCAGCCGCCTTAGCAAACTTAAATATTGCCCCAGTTCGTCACGACAGGCGAACGCAGGACCGCATGGGTAGCGTTGCCGTACAGTACCCGTACCCAGTATGGAGATCCAAACACACACACACACACACACACACACACACACACACACACACACACACACACACACACACACACACACACACACGCACGCACGCACGCACGCACGCAAAGACACACATACGTCACCATTATCATTCTCGACATCCACAGGTTTCTCATCTGCTTCATTTGTTCAAACACACGACAGTAGACAACGCCGTTATAAAGAGGAAGTTTTTTTTATTTCACAATAATGTAGTATGGAGAGGATCATTCAACAACACACCACGTGGCGCGAGCAGTGAGCACGTGCACACAAGTCACGTGACTGCACGAGCCCGGGGTGGGCAGGGGCAAGTACGTAATATACACAAATACTAAACTAACGGCACTCGAGAAAAAACAAAAATTAAGAGGAGCTCTACAGGATAGTCGCTTTCCATAACACTCCTTCGCAACGAAACTCTTTCTCACCCGAACCTATACAGTCAAAAATGAAAGAAGAAAATAGGGGGTGGGGTGGGGGGTTGAGTCTGAGAAATGCGGAAATAAATAAAACAAGAAAACATGAGTCAAGTTGAATAAAGTTCCAGAAGATAAGGTGATCATGATGATGATATTTGGTTTATATATGCAAAGTTTAAAAATAAAAATAAAAAAACGTAGAAAGGGGGTGCAGGTTGACCCATTGATTAAACGCCACCCAGTTCAGATTATTAATGAATTAATTCTATGAATATGCGCGAAAACGAACCAATGAGCATTGAGAACGAAGTACGTGCAAAAAAGTGGAGGAGAAAGAAGGGGTGGTAATCCGGGCCAAAGGGCAATATCTTTCAAAAAGGGGAGTTAACCCATCTCAAAACCACACGCTGGAATCGTCAGAGGAAGAGGTAAAACACAATGCATCGATAAATATTACAAATAAATATATAGAACAATATGAATCCGACTCGGCAAATCAAACATGTCACCCATCATCCATTGCACAGCAAAAAGTTAGCTGATTTCACAAGAAATTAAAAAAACAAAACAAAAAACAAACAAACTGGCATAAGATCTTATGAAACAATGAGTTGATAAACACACAGCTAGTCCAGGCATGACGCAGCTTCACGTGCTTTCCTTAGATGACGTCATTTTTCTGTTACCAAGCATGCGTCACAAGCACCGCTGTAGTTCATTAGTGTCCTCGTAGTAAGATGGTGGAGACTTTTGTTGTTGTTTTTTTCCTTCTTTTTTTCTTATCTTTTCTGTCTTTTGTTTTGTTTTGCTTTGGTGGTGTTGTTGTCTTTTACACGATCCACTCTCTCGCGTACGGCGCGTCCCGGAAACCAGTCCCCATTTATTAGTTGTTGACGCATCGTTGCGAGCGCGCGTAACTCTTCACTGCGCATGAGCTGACCACGCGCTGCCTGGACTGGCCAATCAAAAGACACTCACGTGACCAGTGAGAGCAATCACGATTGGCGGTATCACAGAAGTCTGGGAATCCAAAGTCTCGGGGGAAAGGAGGGGCGGGGCGGGAGATGAGGTACCAATCCCCCAAAAAACTGATCAACGCCTTCAACACAGCCGTTCGGCAAGCAAGCAGTGACCACCCCTTGGAGAACCTCTGGATTGGTAAATTTTAGTAGCTTGAATCGTTAGATTTCTCGTCAAGCCAATTACACACGCGGTCGTCTCTCACAATTTATAATAAAGGCTGGCTCCAACTGCTTATCCCGTTTTAACTTTGACAACAGAATCAACAGAACTTGCAACGAGAAACCTCAGTACTTTCCAATCACAAAACGAAATGGGGGGTTAAACAGCAGTGGATGATCAACCAGGTCAAAAGAACGTTAGTCTTAGAGGAATTGGAGGTTGGCTGTCGTAAGCGAGAATGAAAAACAGAGAGCGAGAGAGAGAGAGAGGGGGGGGGGAGAGAGAGAGAGTGAGAGAGAGAGACAGGGGGGGAGGGAGGGAGGGAGAGAGAGTATGCAAAACAAGTATCAAACCTTTTGGGTTTACTTCATACTTTAAAAAAAATCAAACAAAATCAAACGCAGAAACAGAAACTGTCTCACCGATGCTAGAAGAGCAAGTGATAAGCGTCATGGTTTAGAACAGACAATGTGCACGAACTCTCGACCACTCGTGCACTTTAAGGCGCCGACCATGATTAAATCCTTGCCCTTTGAGGGCGTGCGGTGAGAGTGGAGAAGAGGGAGGGAGCAGTGAGCGGGAGGGGGCCATGGAGAGCAGCAGACTACATGATCAAAACAAAACGAGAGAGAAATGCACGTCAACACGTCACACTCCAAGTTTACCGAGTCACCAAACAGATGTCTCCTTGCATAATTAATCTTCTAGGTTTGTGCTCGTAGTTCTCTTTCGTTCCCCTCCCACCTTTTTGTTTTAAACTACACATTTATGCTCATGTAGAGTCTGGATGAGGATGATTTACATAACGTTCGAGTAGATGATAGCCACTATCCTGAAGTATATTGAATGGCATAATGGCAGTTTTGAATGACGATCGATTGAACGTTTTGGTGACTCGTGTTTTAGACGTGTTCAAGTAATCTGACGGGATCGGATGCTTGATTTTTTTGACGGGAGAGGGGGATCAGCAACAACAGCAAAAAAGAAGATGATCCATTATTAATATCAAACCAGATTTAAAGTGATTCTTCATAATAAACAGATCCAAATACTAAAATTATTAAAACACACACATACGCACGCACGCACAACATGGGCGCGCGCGCGCACACACACACACACACACACACACACACACACACACACACACACACACACACACACGTGCACATCTGAGGAACCTGTTAACTGAAGAAACTGGAGTGAAGACGTTTTTGTTTTTTAGGAGAAAAAAGAAAGAAAAAAACCCCGCAAACTCTCGGATTTGGCAACCAACCCACATCCGTTTTAGGCCAAAGGATGAGAACAAAATGATGTAGAATACAAAACAATAAATGCTCTTGTTCAACACATATTCACGAAAGAATTGCACGACTGATCATGTGAAACTGATTTTGACTTCGTAGTTCAAGAGAGCAAACTTGAAAGCTATCAACTTTTACGAAAACAGAACGATCGAAACTTTGATACTCAGTTGATAATGCGTTTCAAAACCAAACTCACGCCTAACGCTCGTCTATAATCAACCGCCATAGTGACGTCATTTTAGTCACACGTCACAATCATTTGCAGCAATGCAAAAGAAGCCACTCGTGACATGGGAGCCTCGTTCGACTCTCACGCGCGCAAACTGAAAAAGGCAGAAGGTATAGAGTCGATGGCCGACCCTCCGGTTATTACTAACATAGCTGACACTCCGACCTCCAATTCCACGAAAAAATCAAAACCATTCCGTGTTTGTTTTTTCCCATTTGTTCCGGTGAGGCCACCGGCAAAACACAGCCAGCGCCGTTTGAGGAAGAACTGCCCGGCTTTAGCAAAGCGAAACTTTGCTCGAAACGAAGAGGAGATTGGGTAAAGGTAGTAGTGGTATATTATGTAGGGTGTAGGACAAAGGCTTGACGGACAACGTAAAACAACTCCATCTGTCTGTTTACCAACACACGCACATCACGGGGTCTAGCTGTCACGGACAAACAAAATTCTCGGCCGTGTCCCGTGACTGTCACTGACCCCCTCCCCACGCCCCCCCCCCCCCCCCCCCCCCCACACCCCACCCCTCCTGTATAGAAACAGGAGGGACTGCATCGCGATGGATCCCGGCACGCAACACAACCAACAATCACAATGGGGGTGTTTGTTGTCAGAATCGTTACATCTAGCTTTCTCGCCAGGATTTTGCGACTGGACCAACCGAGCGGCCAGGAGACAAGGGCGCAGGAACGAAACCCCGATAGCGACCTCGGCCAACGCTCGACACGACCGCTCAAAGTCCGAGACCGAAGATAAGAAGCCTTTTAGGATCCTCCTACTAACCGGTCAGCCAGCTGGCCGGCCACGCGTTGAGACAGACAGACAGACAGAAGGAACAGAAGGACAGAAAAGTGGAGAAAGCGACAGACAGACAGACAGACAGAAGGAACAGAAGGACAGAAAAGTGGAGAAAGCGACAGACAGACAGGCATGTTGAGAAACGCCTGAGTAAACGGATGAGTTCAATGGGAGGGGCGAAGAGGGCATGATTGTGTGTTCAGGCGTCGTGGGTTAGTCGCAAGGCTCCTGAACACAGACGACCCTGAAAACAAACGCCGTAAAAGATGAATGCAAACGTCATATCCTGTCGGCCCCCAAAAAACAGTTACACGACACTTCCTCTCTTTCCTCCGCCGCTCGCTTCGTGTTTTCCGAAAGTGTCACAATAGTCGGGTATTCAGGGTGGCTGTCAGTCCAGCTGTGTCGGCGAGTGATTGCCCGTCTCCAACGCAGTCATGGCCTCGCGAACTGTTTGTTCACCAAGAAGACCTTGGCAGACAGGTCCAGACCCGGAAGAAGAAGAAGAACGGGAACCAAAAAAAAAAAAGAGAGAAAAAACAACACTGTATCGGAAACACCCGCCAAGCTTTCTCAAGAATTCACTCGCGGGCTCAAACAGCAAACAACTTCATTTCTACCCGGGTCCTAAGGACGAGCGAGAAACTGTGATCGTCCATAAAGGCTCAGCTCACCCCAGCTACACCGCTCACCCTGGGTGGAGATCTGTCAGTCCCGGGGCTGGTGTGGGGGGGGAGGAGAGGAGAGGTGGGTGGGTTGTGGGGGGGGGGGGGGGTAAAGGGAAGGGGGGGTGTGATCAAACAACATTCGCAGCTGCGTCCGGAATCCTGCACCAGACGGACAAAGAGACAAGAAAGTGGCGTGGGCATGACGTCAGCAGACACATGACGTCAGAGGTGTGGAAACGTGACGTCAGCGGCGGGCGGGCGGGCGGGCGGGCGGCCCCCGGGCGGTGAGGAAAGGCCACACATCGCCGGGCTGCAAGCCACGGCGGCTCACGTCAACAAGTCGCCGCCCAACGTCAGGATGGAGACTTCTGATGCACGGGCAAGCAGGTGGCTCCCGAGCAGCGGCAGGGTGTGGCGCGTACCCGAGGCGGGCTGTGCTCATGACAAGAGGTGGAAGAACATGGTGGCGAGACTGAGGTTGACGGCGATGACCAGCACTAGTAGTTGTCGTTCTTGGCACCAGTCCTGCAACACGCACGTACGCACGCACGCACGCACACACACACACACACAGACACACACACACACACACACACATTATAATGATCACCAGTATCAACAACATAGTCTCAGAAAATTTGAACACACAACAAAGGCACCTTCTGGACTGACAGACAATCGTACATGCACGCTCACACGCCACCCCCACCCCGCCCCGTATTTACACATCTGGACATCTCCCAGAATGATCCCATATCTACTGACCTTGACATCGCCCAGTATGACCCCACATCTACTGACGTTGACTTCGCCTAGTATATGACTCAGTGCTTACAGTCCTATCACTCAGTATAATCCCATGTCTACTGACCTTGACATCACCCAGTACGACACCCAGTCTACTGACCTTGACATCACCCAATATGACCCCATGTCTCCTGACCTTGACATCCCCAGCTTTACCCCTTGTCGACCCCAGGTCTACTGACCTTAACATCGCCCAGTATGACGCCATATCTACTGGCCGTGACACAACCCAGTGTTTACAGACCTTCACATCGCCCAGTATGACGCCATATCTACTGGCCGTGACACAACCCAGTGTTTAAAGACCTTCACATCGCCCAGTATGACGCCATATCTACTGGCCGTGACACAACCCAGTGTTTACAGACCTTCACATCGCCCAGTATGATCCCACGTCTATTGACCTTGATATCGCTAGGCCCTATCGCTACTGATCTTGACATCGCCCAACATGTCCCCCCTGTCTACTGACTTTGAGATCGCACAGTATGACTCCCTGTCCACTGATCTTCACATCGCCCAATATGACCCCCTGTCTACTGAACTTGACATCATCCAATATGACCCCTTGTCCACTGACCTTGACATCGCCCAGTATGACCCCCTGTCCACTGATCTTGACATCGCCCAATATGACCCCCTGTCCACTGACCTTGACATCGCCCAGTATGACCCCCTGTCCACTGATCTTCACATCGCCCAATATGACCCCCTGTCTACTGACCTTGACATCGCCCAGTATGACCCCCACGTCGCCGTGCCGTCGTCGTTCCGCCAGCTCTTGCAGGCGCCGTAACTCTTCCCGCCTCTCGTTGCTCAGCCGGTAGGCCTCCACGCGGGACATGGGCTTGATTCCCGTCACGCGCTTCAGGTCGGGCAGGCTGCCCCGCACGCGCGCCTCGCGCCGCGCCGGGATTTCCTCGATGCGGAACTGCCTGGGGAGCTGCCCCGGCGCCCGCTGCTGCGCCTGCTGGTGCACCTCGGCCCTCACCCGCTTCCGGATGCCGTTCTCGATGATGTAGGTCTCCGGGTTGAGGGCCCGCGCCGCCAGGTCCTCGCTGGAGTGCGCCGTCGCCTGCTCCTTCACCGCCTGCTGCGCTCGCGCCTGCGCCACGGCCCCGTCCTTCTGACTATCCACGATGCAGGGCATCGTTCGTCGGCGCTGCAAGGGCCGCAGCTTGGAGTCGTCGTCCGACAGGCCCGAGTCCGGGGACGTGTCCTTGCCGCCGCCGCCGCGCTGCTGCTGCTGCTGCTGGCGGTTGTAGTGCTGCTGCAGATGGTTGCCGGTGGAGGCGGAGGAGGAAGCCGCGGCGTCGTCCAGCACGTCCCGCCCCAGCCCGGAGTCGTCCCTGTTGCCGGCCGAGTACTGGTCGAAGTGGTCGGTGAGGATGGTGGAGTTGAAGATGTCGGAGAAGCCGCGGCCGTGGCGCGAGCCGGCGAGGAAGGAGTAGCGCCGCACCTTCAGCGACGGCGAGCGGTTGTGCGACGTCGGCGGCATGTTCATCTGCATCATGGCTTGGTGCTGCGACGCCTGGCCGCCCGGCACCATCCCCCCGCCCCCGCCCGGGGGCGTGTTGGGGCTCAGCCCACCACCGCCGCCGCCGCCGCCCGGAATGCCGCCAGCGTTCATGTAGCTGTAGTCGTTGGGGCGGCCCGGGGGCGACCCTTCCGTGGGGTGGGCGCTGAGAGCGGTGAAGGGCGAGTTGAAGGCGCTGGGGTCGGTGTGCTGCGGTTGGTTGAGAGACTTGGAGCGGTAGGGCGCGTGGTTGGCGGTCAGCCCCGCCACGTGGCTGAAGTCGTAGTCCATGTCGTGGTCAGCCAGCTTCTTCTTCATGATGTCCGTACCTGGGGGGCGGGCAGCAGGGACACACTTGTGAGGCGGGGTTGTTTATAACGTGTGGTAGTTTATGCGCGGACGTACAAGCGATGCACACACGTACGCGCGCAAACACACACACACACACCAAAAAACAAACAAACAACAACAAAATGGTCCCATCATAAGCGTACACACACACACCGAAGCACGTGCACCCCCCCCCCCCCATCGCACCCATACACACCACAAGCACGCACACAGACAAAACATACACATACACTCAAATTCTGCCCCCCCCCCCCCACACACTCACACACGCATACACACTCACACACACACACACACACACAGACAGACTGACCAGGCTGGTGGAACTCAGGGGCGTATTCTTTGGCTTTAAGTCGTGCCACGTCACTGTCTTGCTGCGCCTTTTCCGCCGCCAAGTCTGCCTGCTCTGCCTTCGCTCGTGCGTTCGCCATTCTGAAAGCACATCGAACCCAAGCTCAGTAATGGCCACGTCACAGTCGATCCAGGTCATTAACAATTAACCCTCTACCTTTCAAAACAACGACCTTCCTCCGCGCAAACGAGGGAAGAAATATGCAGACATTTTGAGGATGTACCTTCGGTGGAATTAACGTTCCCAATAAAAGTCTACTGTAGGCGATTGAGGCCTTTGTTTTTACGTTGGTGTGACGTCTTTCCAACGCTGATTAACTCCCTTTGGTCGTTGATTCTTCGAGAAATGAGTCTAAGGTCGAAGAGCATTACTAGGTCAGGTGCACGGCCATCGACTGCAAGGTGG
This sequence comes from Alviniconcha marisindica, assembly GCA_018857735.1. Lineage (NCBI taxonomy): Eukaryota > Metazoa > Mollusca > Gastropoda > Provannidae > Alviniconcha > Alviniconcha marisindica. The sequence goes on from JABMCL010002018.1 coordinate 347,645, forward strand.
TGTGTAGCTGACAGGAAATTGTCAGCGGTGTTTACCGGGACACGAAGCTCGCTCTCACGTGACGTATGTGAATTGTTTAAGAGAAACAAAAACAAATGGTTCAAATACTGTCTTGGTACTGCGACGCCTGGTTTGGTTGGATTTTAACACCCAGTCAACCATGACGGTTATGTCAGGGCGATGTGTAAAGGAGGGGAACACAGACAACACGACAGCAGAGTTCAGGAGCTGTGTACAATACAGTATAACTTTATTGCCAAGTGTCAATACACTGATTGCACGAGGAATGTTTTGTGGTGCCAAGTACACTCATCACACATTCACTCCAATCAAAAAACATTAATTTACAACAACAGCAAATAAACATCCTGGTAAAAAGTCATTCATAGATAAAAACATGAAAAATCCCACTGGCATCGAGCTGTGCATATCACATAAAATTGCCACTTCCCGAGGACGTGAGAGTCGAGGTGGCCGTCCTGGGCTGTCCGTCCTAACGAGCCTTACGGTTTTGTGGACATAAAGCAATATTGAACCGTGCTTCGGCATTGGTCACAGTTTGTCCCTAATATGTCAACCGACATCCGAGGATATGAAGCTCTTCATCATCATCATCAACATGACAGACAAGTAATCACAAGACGATGATGGTGACCACAGACAACATGACAGACTAATAACGACGAGACAATGATGGTAACCACGACGGCGATGGCAAAGAAGACAAAGACGACGATACTGTATATACGGAGGAGGCATGACTCGTTACAACTTCACCGCAAACGACCACTTCTCTGAGAGCGCTCGCGAAGAAGCGCTGTTTTGAAGTTAGCGAGCACAAAACTGTTCTCCGAACATTCGCGTTCAGATCGATTTAAAAAGAAGTAAAATACAGGTGCTACACAGTCTAAGATTTTTTCTCTCTCTCTATCTCGGTGCATATTACAGAGACAGGCTAAACCAGGTGACAGGATCAACTGAATCCCTACTAAGCTGTTACATGTGGTGTCGAAATGAAACGACTGAGTACAGAACTGTATGACTGGTGTTTTCGTGACCTGATCGTAGTGCAGTTACACAAGATGCACCCATGTGGAAACGATCTCAGCGCAGTAATCTGTCTTCGCCGTCTGTGGAACTACTATTGACAGCGAAAAGATGGTAAAAAGGACGTTTCTCTCTCTCTCTTCTTCCCTTCTGCCAGGCGAGCTTATCACCAGTGTTGAGAGGGCGGGTTGAGGTTGGAGGCTCGACCCCCCCCCCCCTCCCCCCCAAAGAAGCGAAATATTTTTACGTCTAATAATCATGTTACAGCAGTTAGGTTTACGCTATCATACTAGTTGATGCAGTGTGGGCATTTGTCTGTTCCTAAAGAAAAACCCATCATAAGTATAGTTCGAGGAAAGATAATTGTGCATATGCGCCCATACTTACGCATCGGGAGCAAATAGTTCCCCTAATCGTGTATATTTTCTAAAGTATTAAGTATCGGCGTTTGCGTTTTTCCGAGTACGTTTAAGCAGCCTAACTGCCGTAGAGAAATGCCGGTTCTGATGCTGCCGTTACCGACAGAGGTTACACACTACTGAGGAGAAAACGAACACTTGTACAGACCGACGCCATCCTTCGTGCCACTGGAGACCACACTCGCACACGCACTCACCCACTCGCACACGCACGCACACACGCACTCACCCACTCGCACACGCACGCACACACACACACACACACACGCACACGCACGCACGCACGCACGCACGCACACGCACCGTAAGCTATGTACGGTTCTGATCCTTCCTACCTCTCTGATCTGCTAACATGTCTACACTCCGTCCCGTACGCTCCCCTCCTCTTCTGATCCTCGCATACTCCAGATCCAACAATACAAACGCAAGACGCATGGCTTTCGCGCTTTTGACTACTTTGGACCTTACATTTGGAACTCACTTCCACCTTTATTTCAGGTTTTGCTCGACTCTTTCGTTTCTCAAAACAGTTAAAAACCACCCCCACCCCACCAACTCTCACTCTGCCGCCGACAGCACAGACTCACTGGAATCTGACAGCTGTATTGCACAGACAAGCTGGAATCTGACGGCTGTACTGCACAGACTCACTGGAATCTGACAGCTGTACTGCACAGACAAGCTGGAATCTGACAGCTGTACTGCACAGACAAGCTGGAATCTGACAGCTGTACTGCACAGACTCACTGGAATCTGACAGCTGTACTGCACAGACTCACTGGAATCTGACAGCTGTACTGCACAGACACGCCGCTACTATCAACACAGACAGTGAGGTTAGCCAGAGAAGCTGATACTCTCCACTCTCCAATCTTTCTCATATAATTCTA
>JABMCL010002018.1:355000-357500 GCA_018857735.1 Alviniconcha marisindica
CGTAAAAATCCAAGAACTAATTAACTCTCTCTCTCTCTCTCTCTCTCTCTCTCTCTCTCTCTCTCTCTCTCTCTCTCTCAGTAGCTTAGCAAGGACTAGTTGTTAGACAGGTTTTTGACTGAACCTAAACTACAATCCTTGTAAAATAATGTTTTCGAGTTTGAGTTCGAGTTCTCTTTACAATAACAATTCTGGTGACTGTCGCTTTAATCCCCTCTTCCAGCCAGTAGAGGCCCAGACGTAAACAGCGGGGGGAGAAAGGGAAACGGGATGCGCAACAAATATAGCCGTTTCTTTCCACACCTGATACAAACGTGACACACAGTGCCATCCTTCATGAAGGCGATTACGTACCACAGCCACACATAAAGTTACCTCTCTCTCTCTCTCTCTCTCTCTCTCTCTCTTCTCTCTCTCTCTCATTAGTAGCTTACCAAGGACTAGTTGCATGTAGGACAGGTTTTTGACTGAACCCAACCTACAATCCTTGTAAAATAAAGTTTTCGAGTTCAAGTTCTCTCTCTCTCTCTCTCTCTCTCTCTCTCTCTCTCTCTCTCTCTCTCTCTCTCTCTCATTAGTAGCTTACCAAGGACTAGGACAGGTTTTAGACTGAACCCAACCTACAATCCTTGTAAAATAAAGTTTTCGAGTTCAAGTTCTCTCTCTCTCTCTCTCTCTCTCTCTCTCTCTCTCTCTCTCTCTCTCTCTCTCCCAGCGATGTTTATATTGTTAGTTCTTTATTGATCCCGTGCTGAAATTAAATTTGGGCTGCACTGCCTCTCCGTAATTAGGCTACAGCTGCCCCGAAAAGAGGGTCGGAGGCGCAGAGCGAGAGTACTCGGTCTTGAACACCAAGTTCTGCAGGATCGAGAGTGGTCACCAAATGGATGGGTGACCGTTAGGTGCCAGGCTTTGCACCCGCCACAACGTTTCTCCGGAGTCAAATTCTCTGCAGATTCTACAAAAGTCCTTCAGATGAGGCTATAAACCCAGGTCCCCCGCGGGTATACAGATGCAAGAAGACCGCATACGAGAGTTAAAGAGCCTGTAAGTCCACGACCGAGTTCGGTGGACCATGACCATGGAAACACTGAAAGAACATAAACACAGAAAGAGCATTTATTTAAAAGGTAGCTGGAAATACAGAAAGAGAATCTAAACAAAGGGTAAATAGAGAATGTCAAAGAGCATCTAATCAAAGGATTCGAAAAGGAGGCGTAAATACTTTCGCATAAAAGAAATCCGCCTTGAAATATGCTCAGTCATCAAAACTTGCATGAGTTGGTCGAGCTCAGCAGATATTACAATCAAGCAATGTCTAAAAGACCAGCTTAAACTGTTTTTATTTCATGTTTGTTTGTTGTTGTTGGTTGTTTCCGGTTTTTTGTTTGTTGTTGTTGTTGTTTTGGGTCAAATACACGCCTACCAGAGCTAAACTGAACCATTACTATATTAAACCTGATCTACTCCCCACGTTAAGTAATCACACGAAGCTGAAACTTGACTGAACTAGAAACAAGTAAAAACACATGCTCTGGCAGTTTCACCGTAAGTTTGACACAGCTGTACGTGACCTTGAAAGAAGATTAAGGTCACTGAAGTGGGAAATGCAATAAGCAGGCCTGCTACCATTCTTTAACAAACGCTGACAATTATTGCAGTTCAGACTACAGCCTACCGCTACGGCGTTGTCCAAAATAACTGCAACGTTGACACTTTTGACGCGGCTAGCCGGCCAGACGACCTTAACGCTGGCCACGACCTCTAGTGACCATCGCACCTGTGAGCCAAAAAGGCCACCGGCGAGGTCACGAGGGCACAAAGACGTCCTCCACAAAGTCAGACGAGAGACTACGAGAGTCTGACTGCCGAAGAGCCTCGCTGCCCTTTGAAGTTCCGCACCCAGTGCAGGTTCTTGCGGTTACCCCCCCCCCCCTTACCCTCCACTCCCCTACGCGAAGGGCAGGTGCATGAACTAATGGGCAGGGGTAGAGACGGCGCGTGCCGGGGCTAGGAGAAAGCCTGCCTACTGGGAAGCTTGACAGCGATGTTGGAGCTGTCTGTACCGTCCACAGGCTGCCTTGGCTAACACACTTACATCACTTCGCCACTTCTTCTTCAGTGTTGCTTCTGTTCCGTACGTGAGCAGAGACCGTAGGGCCTATTGCAGACAGGGAGTCCAAGACGTCCACCTCCACCATCTATGCAACTCCAGTTCAATGTTACTTCACGTCCATAGAGACCATAAGCACTATAAGGACTCCAGTTCAATGTTACTTCACGTCCATAGAGACCATAAGGACTATAAGGACTCCAGTTCAATGTTACTTCACGTCCATAGAGACCATAAGGACTATAAGGACTCCAGTTCAATGTTACTTCACGTCCATAGAGACCATAAGGACTCCAGTTCAATGTTACTTCACGTCCATGGAGACCATAAGGACTATAAGGACTCCACTTCAATGTTACTTCACGTCCATGGAGACCATAAGGACTA
>JABMCL010002018.1:362500-392500 GCA_018857735.1 Alviniconcha marisindica
ATACTGGTATATTACATGTGAACTGTGATAACTGATGTATATGCTGGGCCCTTTTGCCACTGGTGTTCATAACCAATGTATGTGTGATATTTAATTGTATACAGGTGCTGATATCAAATGTCCCCCAAACCCATTTATTTATTTTGGTGTTGAAACTTCTACTATAGGAATGAGTAGTCACTGAGTACAAAATTGAAAATACTTTTATATATATGTTTTAGACAGCTGTTCCTTATGTGTTATACCTGCTTCTGCTTTTAATGTGTTCAACTTAATTTAACTAAATTGTTAATGTGGAAGAGCTGGTGTGAGCGAAGAAAAAATTCCGTTTAATTGTCACGATTGCAACGGACAATAAAGTATTTTGAACTGAATTGAACTGAATTGAATTATCATCGTCAACAACCATACTTGGGTATTTATGTACCCAACACTAAGAAAAGACACGTAGCTCGTGCATTGATAAACAACCTGCTCAGCAGACAGAAGCTTCGTAGTTCAGTAGCGGCGTAACACGTCACCGCATCTAGGACAGTATCTATCTATTACTCTGGCTACCAGAAATACCCGCTGTGCTAGCGCGGCACCCACCGACAAGAGATCGATACCGGCGGCGTGCATTACAAGGTGAAGGCCGCATGTGTTATGATGGATTACGCTTTGCTCTTATCGATTCCTGGACCACCGACACCACATTAGGATGCTCCACAGGGGGGAACAATAGCTGGTTGTTGAGAGTGAACGCGGGGCGGGGGGGGGGGGGGGGGGAGCGGGCCAGGAGGGGGGGGGGGGGTATGTATATGAACTGATCGAGAGGCCATGACAAAGATACAAAGTAAACGAAAAAAGAAAAGAAAAAGAGAAGCTCGACCATTGGCTGCCTTTGCTTTTTCTGCTTGTCCTTTCTCTTCAACACTTTGTCCATAAAAACCGAGCTTTGACAAGAGCCAACTGACTGGTGGGCGAGGCGGGGTAGCACGCATGGCTTCCTTCTCAGACAACCAAAAGTTGGGGGACCTCGAGACACCACCTGCAGGAATCAGGTAACGACTCTTACCCAGGACAGTGTTGAAGAGAGAACCGTAGAAAAGAACAGGTCGACAAGCTGCCTCAAAAAGACAAGGTCACTGTCAGTATGATTTTACCGCTGAAATTGTGCACGAGCCAACACATTTTTTTAACGGCCACTTCCGGTGATTAGCAGAAACCATCTTGGTCGCAGATGAACTGCCCAAGCGGCACATGACAACACCCCACGGTTCATATTACGCGATTACGCTAACTGCTAGATACTTCCGACCAAAGATCCTGGTATGGTTGGGACACAGTTTCCCGGTACAGTAGGACTGGATTTCCACAGAATCGTTGGAATCGCATTTCGACTGCAAAAGGGCCACGTGGTTTGAAAATCACCACGAGCGGAACTGCACGTGAAGCACACTGCACAGCCCCTTGACCCGCACCTCGGACATCACCACAAACTGCACAGCCCCTGCCTCCCTCTTTAGCATAGACATCACCACAAACTGTACAGCCCCTGCCCCCCTCTTCATCATAGACATCACCACAAACTGTACAGTCCTGGCCTCCCTCTTTATCTTAGACCACTGTGAGCTGCACAGTACCTCCCTTCCTCCCTTCATCTCAGACATCACCACGAGCTGTCCCTGATCAACCCGTCCACCCCTATCACCACAAGTGAGCGGGCCGCACAGACCCGACCCCCTTCCTGTCATCTCAGACACACCGCGACCTGTTCCTGACTAACCCATCCACCCCCACCTCCACCCCTACATTGCAAGCCTCGCTTTCCGGCACCCTTCCTCCAAACTCGGCCAGAACTGGTTACGCCACTGAAGAAGCACTCTTTTTTTTCTCTTCTTTTTCGCACAGCTATCCACCAACGCAGTCAGCGTACCCCCAAAGATCTGGGTATTAATAAGGCTGTGGAAGCAATATAGCTTACAAGCACGCACGTAAACATGACGCGCGCCCGCCCCGCGTAATAACTTGGTTCCTTCACGATTCAAACGATTTCGGGTTTATTTGTGCTGGTGTAAGCAAAATGGGCAGTTAAAAAAAGAAACGTCTCATTCGAGTTGTCTGTTACAAACTGCAACAGACCCAACCCTTCGCCCCCCCCCCCCCCCCCAACCTCCGGCCCTCTACCCCCCTCCTCATCAGAGACATTTACTGGCGCGAGCTGTCCGTGACCCACCCATCTCCGCCCCTATGCCTCAGGCACTACCAGGAGTTGCACAGTCCCTGATTCCCATGAGATGCACGTGAAGCACGTTGCACATCCCCTGACCTCGTCGTGAACCGGTCTGCCCAGAAACTGCTGCCGATGCACGTCCGATTCACATAGGCTGCTTAACCCCGCGGAGTTCACCACTGAGCACAATGCAGGTCTGGGTATCAGTCACGACCTGAAAACTTTTAACTCTGCCAGGGCCAGTTTGCTAAATTAAAGGCAGATCGTGTTACAACGATGGAACTAAGCAGTCATGAGTCCATCCCCCAAAAAAGAGAAGCGGGGGAAAAGAAAAGAAAAATAGAAGGGGGAAAAAATAACAAAAAACGGAAGAGAAGAAATCACACACTAACGATGAGCAGAGGTTCTTCGGCATGCTTTCTCCGTTTACATATTCCGTACAGCTGCCGATGGTGCTTATCTGACTTCATTCGTTTTGACCAAGTCGTGTACTCTGTATCAGTTTCAAGGAGAGAGCAAGAAGGTCAGACGGACGAGGATTTCAAGTCGAAATCATGTGAATACCAGACTGAGGGAGGTAATGTCGTTAAACTCCAGCACCGAGTGGCCTCCCTTGGGTGAGTGGCAATCCGATTTGCACAAAACTTGGCAAGAGTGACGAAAGAAGCAGGCAAAGAGAAGCTGCGTTCAGACAAAGTTGGATGGAAAAGGGACGAAACGGGGGCGAAAGGAAGACCGGGCCAACGGATACAGTGTTTACAGAACACGCTTGCATCTTCTGACTGTGATGTGAACAGCAGACAGCACGCGCCCCGCGCACGCGCAGGCCTCACGCGCAGAGGAGCGCGCCTGATGGATGGCGGATCGGACAGACGCTCGAAAGCCCGCGTGCATGGAGTTGCAGCGTTATTTACAAATAAAGTACACCATCGGAGAAAAGAGAGGGGACTGAGGGAGGTGTTTGTGCAACAGCATAAAGAAACAACGCCGTGATGAGAGAGAGAGAGAGAGGGGGGGGGGGGGGAGATCAGGGTGCACAGCCAATCCCCAAACTGGAAGGAACTTTTTTGTACGCCCAGTCAACCATGACGGATGATCTCAGGGCGAAAGGACGCGAAGGTGTGATCAGGGTGCACCGCTAATCCCCGGGCTGAGAATCGGCAGGTGTCCCTCATCACGCTTATGGACGATGGCCGAGGTTCTGTCTCTCTCGGTGACGGTGAGCAGCCTACAGGCAATAAATGTCAAGCGTTGCTGGGCGAGTCACCACCTCCAGGTCTAACTCTAGACCCAAAGCAGAGGTTTTCATAGTACTTTCCGTCGGGCAAACTCTCTTTGGCCAAAGTACCAGGGGAGACAATGACGTTATGGACGTCGTATGTCATAATTACTGTGAAAATAACCCATTCGGCCGGCTGATGATGGGGCTTAATGTCCTCAGATGCCGGGCTGACATATTCGGGACAAACCGGCCGGCTCGCGTTCAGTGTGTGTGTACTTTGTACACTGGAGACAGCCAATGTCCACTTGCTATACCCATACGTCACACCAGCAAAGTGTACATCTCTCCTGTGCCACGAGACCGCAATTTTGGCCACCTTGTTCATCGTCGTCAAATTATCACCGTCGTCATCGTCATCCATGATAACTATCGTTATCACCCGCAACACCATCCTCCCGCCGGCCCTGACGATCTACACTGCAGTGGACGCTGGTTCTGATGTGGACAACGGTGGCGGCAAGAAGCGACCCGCTGATTATCCCTGTACAAGAACAGCGTGTCTGCATGGTTCCTTTTGGCTTGTGAAACTAGTTCGCCGAAAGCGGAAGTAGTAAGCTGCACGCGCCGCTGGCCTCTTTGGACTCGAGGCAGAATGTCACGTGCAGCGAGAGGCCAAGGGGCGGGTTTATCACGTGATGGTGACCGGTAAGCGGAGTTGGAGCAGTGGACAACGGAAGCGAGCACAGACCATGTTGCTTTACGTCCCAGAAGCGAGGTTGCTTATTAGGGACTGGGACGGGGGTGGGGGGGGGGTGGGGGGGGGGGGGGGGGGGGGGGTGGACGAGAGAGTGAAGGTTTGACCGCGGATACCGAAAAAGACCGGAGAGACCGTGGACCGCCGCCAGAACAATGGAAGTGCTAAGGCGGTGTCCCCTCGCCATTGCCCAGCGACTAGTGCACTGCGCAATAGCTGTTTCAACTGCCGTGCTGGGCAGAGTCACAAGGACAATGCCCGTTGCAATGCTGTTGAGGAACAACCCGAAGCGAAAGAAGTCCAACTTTCGCAGTCCAGCTCCACCTCCCTGCTCATGATCTCTTCTGGGCTAACTTGAGGGTCCAGCTCCACCTCCCTCCTCTTGATCTCGCCTGGAACCCTGTGTGTTATAGGCGAGCACAGATATATTAAACTATTGTTATACATCTGTGAGAAGCAAGACATTGTACACACAAAGCCCAGACACGGTCACGTTTCAGCTTCCGCTTGCCAACAGGCGACAGCAGCGACAGACATCGCCAGCTGATCTGTAGAGAGACGCAGAAGAAGTGACCTGATTCTTGATATCTTAACGCCCAGTCAGCCACTGCCAAGGTCAGACCAGGGTGAAACACGTGTGAGCAAATCACAAGTCAAAGTCTGATTCACTATTAATGTCACTTTAGAAATGCTGGAAGAGAGAGAGAGAGAGAGAGAGAGAGAGAGAGAGAGAGAGAGAGAGAGAGAGAGAGAGAGAGAGAGAGAGAGAGAGAGAGAGAAACTGAATGTACAGAAATGGCTCAAATTGAAAAGGGAGAATTTCCGGTGGTAAGTGAAGCACAAATCTATTTTCTGACCTACTCCGTAGGTTAAAATGGGAAACTTTGATCGTTATAGGTTCTCAGAAGAGGGGATGATGTGAATGTCTGCGTCCGCGGTACCCCACTGCGTGAGTCAAAAAAAAAAAAAAAAAAGAACACGGAGATAAGAGTCACATAAAGAGAGAGAAAGTGGTGGTGGTGGGGGGGGGGGGGGGGGGGGGAGACGAAGACGGAAAGAAAGCCGAAATTACTGATCCCGAAAAACATCAAATCACTCGGGGGGAAAAAACAACATACATAGACCAAAAAGTGCAACCAGGAAGGGAGAAAACTCTGCAAGCACTGAGTGCGGGGGGAGGAGGGGTGGGGCCAGAAGGAGAAGGGGGAGCGGGGGGGATGGGGGGAGATGAGAGAGAGAGAGAGGGGGGGGGAGGGGGGACAGCCTGGATTGGCTTTCAGCTCACAAGCGTTATAGGACAGCACGATGAATTGAGATCTGGGTGGGTGCACGGATCGCCGCAAATGTCAACTGGCACTTAGGGAATTATGTCGTCTGCAAGGCGATCGGGGTCAGGGGTCGGGCAATCTCCAGTGACACAAATCTGCTCGGGAATGGCGTGGTTTATACTGCCTGACGCTCCGATGGGGACACTGGCGAAGGCAGACAAAATCTGCTTTCAAATGGCGTTGTTACTGTCTGTCGCTGTGACGGGGACACTGCTGGGGTCTGAGGAAATCTGCTTTACATTGGCTGACGACACAGTAAACCTAAGAACTAACTAACCGCTTTTAAATGGCAATGTTACTGCCTGGCACTCTGTAGGATACATTGCTGGGGTCAGAAGAAATCTCCTTTCAAATGGCGATGTTATTGCCTGGAGCTCCGGCGGGAATAGCGTTGAGGTCTGAGGAAATATGTTCTTAGTTTCCGCTGTCTGAAGCTCTCATGGAGACGTTGCTGAGGTCCGACGAAACCGATATATTCTTCCAAGGGACCCCAAGACGGATATTACTGAGGCCATAAGAAAAATCGACTCTCAAATTAAAGCCTCTGCTTGACGTTGTCCTTAGAAACGAATCTGCTGAGGCCAGAGGACACTAAAGCAGTTTGAAATGATAAAAACTGCAGTTTGTCGTGGAAGTGTTGACAGCAAAAACGGGCAGTTCAGTAGCCCCGTGCAACAGCGTGCGTCTGTTTTCTTTGTTCGCGGTGACAAATGTCAAAACACTACTCGCCCGGAAGGCCTGAAGAGCTGATGAGCGCGAGACGCTACCTGTGGACACAAAGCCGAGGACATCACACCTCTGACAGCCTAAAGGAGAGGGGCGCAAAAAAACGGAGCTACACATAGTTCAGGAGCTGTGTGAGAGTCGAGGTGGCCGTCCTGGGCTGTCCGTCCTAACGAGCCTTCTGGTTTCCGTGGACGTAAAGCTATATTGAACCATACTTCGGCATTGGTCACAGCTTGTCCCTAATATGTCAGCCGACATCTGAGGACATTAAGCATCACTTCATCATCATCAAAACGGAGCTGATCTGTGACCTCACTTTAAAAGGTATAGGACCGTAGTCGATCACTTGAAAGGATGAGGTATAGGGCCGTAGTTGATTACTTGAAAGGATGAGGTGTTAGGCCGTAGTCGATCACCTGAAAGGATGAGGCACTGGGCCGCAGCTGATCACTTAAAAGAATGAGGTATTGGGCTGCAGTCGATCACATGAAAGATGAGGTATACGGCCTAAGTCGACCAGTTGAAAAGATGAGCTATAGGACGCAGTGGACCACTTGAAAAGATGAAGTATAGAGCCACAATCGATCACTCGAAAGGATGAGGCATAGGGCCATTGTCGATCACTCGAAAGGATGAGGCATAGGGCCATTGTCGATCCGCTAAAAGGATGAGGTACAGGGCCACAGTCGAACCTTGCAGACGCTTCAGCTTCAGAAGTAATACCCTGCAGAAAGAATTTCGAGACGGGGTGTAGCGAATATGGGATTTCACGAGCGCTTACACACCATTTTGAAAACCCGCCCTGTCGGTGTTTCCAGCAGAAACGTAGCTGTTTAGAGACGTTATTAAAAATGCAAAGGACGTGACGCTGCATCGGCTACTTTTGTCGTTGACGGAGATGTTATAGCACACAAAAACAAAACTGACAGACTTTTTGACAGAACATTTATACCACTAACTATAAGTCATGAAAATGAAGGTCCTGCTTTACACCAATTCTCGCCCTGATATAACCGTAATGGTTGACAGGGCGTAAAACACGAAGTCACTTATTTAATCACACCGATTCTAATTCATCATGAAACGAGCTATCACAGTCAACGAGGAGTTATTTCCCTTTGGCAAACTGTACACATATATATATTTTTTTTAACCCAATAAAGCCCTCCCTCATGTAACTTAAAGTTGACCTATGCAACCTATGCAAATATACAACACACACACACACACACACACACACACACACACACACACACACACACACACACACACACACACACACACACACACACACACACACACACACACACACACACACACACACACAGTTCTAACTTCTGAAAAGTGTTTCTCGTGTCGGCGATGCAAATGTCTGTTCGGAAACAAAGCAAAAGGAAAGCTGAGCTGCAGACGGCAGGTTGTCAAGCAAAGCCAACACACATTTCTCTTTCACACGCTATGTGATAATCAGCACAGCAGTTGCTCGATAGTAAGCCCGTGTTGCGTCAGACAGCCAGACTGCATCGTAGTTGTAACACCAACAGCGGTGCTCACGTAGTAAACATTCGGCTTAAACGAAGGTTATTTCATATATTCATGACAATGCACTGAAAACTGAACATTTGCAAACAGGCCGAACAATCTTGTAGTCGAAACGAGTGGAGGCACACAAACAGGTAAACGCACGGACAGACAAACGGACACACTGAAGTGAAATGATTAAACTGACAGGACAGTGACGGACAAACGAACAGACAAGTACTCACAGCCACGATATACATCCACAGAAAGTCATTCACGCAGACTGACAGACTATGAGACAGACACAGAATGTAAATTTCACTTAGTAAAGGCTATGATCCACTATCGATCACGGTCATTACGTGACTACAACACGTACAATCAGATGAGAATAGAGCAATTCTGTAACCTACATTACACGATCAGTCGCTTGGCGGTGACATCATGGTCAGTGGTTTCCATAGCAACTGATCGTAAGCTACACCATGTGGACGTGAGACCGTGATCAAATGTGAATCATTTGCTTAAGTCATACGGAAAGAAACATAGGCTGGCTCTCTCTCTCTCTCTCTCTCTCTCTCTCTCTCTCTCTCTCTCTCACACTCACACACACACACACACACACACACACACACACACACACAACACACACACACACACGCACACACGATCGCGCGCGCACACACACACACACACACACACACACATACACACACTCTCTCTCTCACACACACACACACACATACACACACTCTCTCTCTCTCACACACACACACACACACACACACACACACACACCCACACACACACACACACTAAACAACAAAACAAAGAAACAAAACAACAAAAGGCTATACGACCCGTACCTGGTGATGGCGATGTCGGCTTTCTGCAGCGCTATCTGAGCGGCCCGCTGTGCGGATAACACGGCGTTGTCCACCCGTTCTCGCAGCTTAGACGTCCGTATAAGGAACAGTTTGTTCTTCTTGCCTGAGGAGATTATCACGTTGTTTTTATACTTCCCTTCCTCCTTCGTGCCATCCTTGAAGGTGGTGACACCGTAGCCGTACTTCCGGTTGTTGTACCACTCTCCCTCGTACTTGAGCCCGTCCGAGCGCTCACTGATGCCGAACCCGGACCGCTTGTCGTTCTTCCACTCGCCCATGTACGTCTCCGTCACGTTGACGTCCGTGATGTCGTCCTGGGACACAAAGCTCAGGTTGGAGTCCGTGTACATGGACGCGTTCGTCATCCCGGACTGCGTGGAGTCGGCCGACACGTGCGAGATGTTGGAGATGGTCGAGCGGACCGACCCGGTCTGCCGCTTGGGCGAGTCGTTGATGTCGCCCGTCGACTTCTGCTTCTTGAGCTTGAGGCCGGACATGAGAGTCTTGCGCAGGCTGGAGCGCCCTTGCTTGTCGAAGATGGAGCGCCTCCGCTGGGGCGGCGTCTCGTCCGACCTCGCCTTGAGGACGAAACCGCCCCGGGACTCGTCCAGCTTCTTGTCCCTGTTCTTCACCACCATCTCGTCCTCGTTCTCGCTGCGCAGGGAGGTGAGCGAGGCCCGCACGGCCTTGGGCCGGTAGTGGGAGGCCAGCCCGTAAGGCACACTCTGCCGCACTCCGTAGCCATGACGAGTGCCGCGGTACCACTGGCCTTGGTACGTTCCTGCAACCACACCACCAGGCGTTAGCCACCACGGGAGAAAAAAGTATGTAAACATGGTGCTTAACGTCCACAGAAACCATAAGGCTTATTGGGGACGGGGAGAAGGGGTGGGGTGGAGGGGAGGGTATGGAGGTGGGCGAACAGGGAGATCATATATACCTATCGCTATACTGTCGCCACCAGAATGACCCCTGCATTAAGATGGGCAGACATGAGAGCCATTTTAATGTTTCATTAACTGTTAGGGACAAAGTCACAAGACAGCGTCTACAAACCACAACCTTTTTGAAGAGAGGAGAAAAGGGCAACCAGCAAATACAAAAATCAAACAAATTTGGTTACGGTAGGCTGAGCGGTACCATTAGGCCTGGTATGTTCCTGCAAACACACCACCTGGCGTTGCGATCATGGGACAAAAGGGCAACCATCAAACACAAGAATCAAACAAGTTTGGTTACCAAAGGTTGACCGGTACCCCTACGTTCCAGCAACCACACCACCAGGCGTTGCGACCATGGGACAAAAGGGCAACCAGCAAGCACAAGAGTCAAACAAGTTTGGTTACCAAAGGTTGACCGGTTTAGAAGGTACCCTCTGGACAAAGCCGGACAGACGCAGACAGACAGACAGACGAACAGATGGACAGACGAACAGACGGACAGACAGACAGACAGACAGAAGGACAGGATGAGAGGCAGACACGGTGATTCCAGTACAGCACAAAACTTTGTTACGGGGATCGGGGTATATCAATCAGGACAGAGAACAGACACAATACTAAACTGTACGGGGAATTTCTAAATAAGCGGATACGGAGAGCTTTCAGTGTGTAGAAGGTGTATGACGGATAGACAGATGGACAGACAGACAGACAGATAAGATGACAGACGGACAGGGTGATTTAATATACCCTACCTAACTTTGTTACGGGGGTGGGGGTGGGGGGTGGGGGTGGGGGGGGGGAGGTATAGCAATGAGGATAGAGAACGGACACAATATTAAACTGTACGAGGAGTAAGGAAGTAACTTGGTGTTTTACGCCCAGTCAGCCATTACGGTTATGTCAGAGCGAACTGTACGTGGAATGTTTAAATAAGGGGATATGGACGGAAAGAGTTCAGTGTGTAGAAGGTGTGTGAATAGACAGACAGTCTGCGAGGAGGTAGCTAAGCGGCAGCAAAAGTGCACAGGATTGGTTAAAGTTGGAGGGAACTCAGATGTTGGAGTGTTTGTAAACAGGTTGGAGTCTTCTCTGTCACTGCGATCCTCTCACCTACACTCAGCTAGGGAGAGAAAGGGGGGAGGGGGGTGGGGGACAACAAACTAACAAAAATATTGTTCTGCCAAACGTCTGTACAAATCCCACCAGCGTAATGGACTAATCGGTTTTGGGTAGCACCACTCTGTGGAAGCTGGCTTTCTTAATGGTTATTATTTAGTTCTTGGATGTTGGATTTTTTTCTTTTCTTTTTCTGTCCCGTCAACCGTTGAGGGTCACATCAAGAAGAATCACGCGTTCACGTTTACTCCATACCAGGTCAAAACACAAGTCACCGAAACACGAGTAAAAAGCTAGTTCACAACTCTACAGCAAAAACAACAAAGCAAAAATAGTCAATAATCAGTGCATCGCAGCATTTTCATTTCATTCAACTTATTTACAATGGGAAATATGCTTCCAGACAGTGTCCCTGAGACGGAAAGAATCCTATGTGGAATATAGCAATGTATACACAACAATCCCAAACTGTAGCGTTACACTCATCCGTGATAACAATTAGGGCCTCACCGCGGCTGCGTGCTTTCTTTCCCCAAAGAAAACAGCAAAGGGAGTCAGTGGGCGCTCAAAAGATTGACGTCACGTGAACACAAAAGAGACCCGGAACGCCAAATAGTAAACATGGTGCTTAACGTCCACAGAAACCATAAGGCTTGTTAAGGACGGGGAGAAGGGGGAAGGGGGTACGGAGGTGGGGGAAGAGGTAGATTATATACCTATCGCTACACTGTCACCACCAGAATGACACTTGCATTAAGATGGACAGCGATGAGAGCCATTTTATTGTTTCATTAATTGTGAGGGACAAAGTCACGAGACTGTCCACAGACCACAACTTTTGAAGAGAAAGGAGAGCCGAAGCGGATTCGAACCGAGGTCCCTCTGCTTACCAGCCTAACGCCTTACCGCATACCCTCTAATGTAAATAAAAACAACAGTAACACCACATTCTGTTGAGAATTTTCGGCTTTGTTGAAACCTTTCTCAATGAACTGTGACTGAAGAATGTTGAACGTCACAAATACATACGTAAACACATGCGTAATTAAACACAACCCAGTTCACTACGTCTCACTCTCTCTTTTATCCTCGGATAAAACAGTTGGAATTAACTTTGTCTCAGCGGACAGCAAGACTCGATGTCGCCACAAAATAACGAGAGACATCCTCCGCTTTTGCTTCGTTTGTTTTCGTTCAATCATAATGATAGTAATAAAATCAGAATGATAGTAATAAAGTCATAACAACAGTAATAACATCATAATGATAGTAATAAAGAAGACTTCCAGAGCACCACATCTCGCTTGGTGCCCTACTGACAACACAGCTGCAAACAACAATGATTAAAAACGACACGAAATGGAGTTTGGCGGGGAGGGGGGTGGGGGGGGGGGGGGGCTACAGGAAATAATACAGTCATCCTCTACTCACGCTGCCACATGTATGGCAAACAGAACAGAACATTAATTGTGAAATTCAGCAGTGCATGCTAAACAGATGGGCTTTGTGGGCTTGAGTGAATAATGGTTTTCATTGTGAAGTCCTGATGTCATAATTATGGAATTTTGTTCCCGGCGTTCCCCAGGACCAGCATAGGAAAAGGATCTTTTCGGGATGTGTGTTTCGCTACTTTTATTGAGATGCGGCTCAAGTACGTGAGTCTGGCTGCGACAGTGTCTTTTCTCTACAGTGACCAACAATCCAAACATGATTCCATCAACATTTACTCTATCAACTGTGCCATCGTGCAAAGGCAATGCTCAGTTCCAGTGCATTTGCTAAAAACAATGGCTTCGTCTCCGGAAGCCTTATGGCGTAATCACTTCATTATTTATTTATTTTTTAAAGAGAAAGAAAGATTCAAACTTTTTTCTCCAACTATGTCAGTTTTATACAGAGGACTGTTTAGCGCCGAAATTCGAGCAAACTCTTAAAGTCCTCATTGGAAAAGTGCAGACGTTCCACATCACCATTCGCAGAGTCCTACTCATAATACCTATGTCTCCTGGAGAAAATAGCCCGTTGCTTCTGATATTGATTTGATTGATCGGAAGAAGACACTTCAGGGTAATTTTCGTTGATGCTGTCAAAAAATCGATCGGCTCGAGACAAATGAAGGAGAAAAACATTAGGTTGGAGGAAATTTAGGCGCACAAATCCAATCCCGGATATAATGCCACTTTTTCTTCCAGGAAGAGTTGGGCAAGTTCTGGGGCTGCACAGACATTAATTGATTGGACTCGGGCAGTGCACGAGAATGAACAAACCAGTTGCGTGCACACAGCTGGCAGAGTATTCTGTTTATGGCATGGGTAGAGCTGCACAGTAAGTAGCTTCGTTTTTTACGCCTAGTCAAGCAGGACGGTTATATCAGGGCGATCGCTGCACAGTGTCTGTTCGTTTTCTACACAGATGGAGAAAGCAAGGCAGCAACAAAATGTGATGTAGCAAGTGCAAGGCAATACAAGCACTATATGCCACCAGCCTGTGTCTGTCTGTCTCTGCCATCAAAAACTGGTTTGCTCTGCGTGTCTGTCTTATATGTACCTGTAGAACATCTGTTTACTGTTATAGATAATGCTTTCTATTTGAACTTTTTGGGGCTGTTGGCCTATATAAAAATATTCTCTCTCTCCACTCGCTCTAATCGCCCTGATATAACCGCACTGGTTGACTGGGCGTAAAACACCAACTTTCTGACTTACTTACTCCGCTCGCTCCCCCCACCTCTCTATTTCTGCCCGTCTGTCTCTCCCTCTCTTTGTCTCGTTAATTTGAAATTCAGCACATACTGAGACAACTCAAACTGTGAACGACACACTTCAGAAACAGTGTGTTCAAATCTGATCTGTATTGGTATTTTTATACTGGCATATTATGTGGGAAATGTTCCCTGTGCATCTTCAACCATCTATGGTTCTGGTCCTGCTTACCTCTCTGAACTGCTGCATGTCTATACTCCGTCTCGTACACTACGCTCTTCTTCTGACACCGCATGCTGGAAATCCAACAATACAAAACGCAAGACTCATGGCTTTCGCACCTTCTCTTGCTTTGGACCCCACATTTGAAATTCACTCCCACAAGACCTTAGACACTGCTCAACCCTGTCATCTTTTAAAGCCAGGCTGAAAACCTTCCTCTTCTCATAGTATTTCCATCCTAACTAATATAAGTACCCAGTTTCTGCTACAGTCAGTGTGTGTGTGTGTGTGTGTGTGTGTGTGTGTGTGTGTGTGTGTGTGTGTGTGTGTGTGTGTGTGTGTGTGTGTGTGTGTGTGTGTGTGTGTGTGTGTGTGTGTGTGTGTGTGTGTGTGTGTGTGTGTGTGTGTGTGTGTGTGTGTGTGTGTGTTTGTAGTGCGTTTTTTATATATATATTTTAATACTTTATGTACATTGTTTTGGTAGGACTATGCTCTACACGTGTATAGAATATCATTTTTAGGTTAATATGTATCATGTGAGCGCTCAGGGCGTTGATGAGCACATGATAAATGTACATTATTATTATTATTATTATGTGCATGCACTTTAAGTCAAGGGACACGACCGAGCAGACAAGACTACACTAGCGTGCAAAGCCACCGCCAGAAGTGGCTGGTGTCTCGCAACATGATATTGCAGCGTTGTTGAGCTTCAGAAGCTACCTGTCGGCACAGTGCCAAGGACATCACAACATCGATCGCCTGGAGGCGAGAGACGTGGAAGGAGAGAGAGAGGGAGAAGGGGGGAAGAAGAGAGAGAGAGAGAGAGAGAGAGAGAGAGAGAGAGAGAGAGAGAGAGAGAGAGAGAGAGAGAGAGAGAGAGAGAGAGTCTCAGAACAGACCAACGTTGGAACTGTTTCAAAGCCAACATTGGGGAAATTCTGAGTGACAGAATGGACGCTTTAGATACCATCTGGAATTGAATACCAACGCAAAAAGAAATCTTGGAAACTCTGTGTGTGTGTGTGTGTGTGTGTGTGTGTGTGTGTGTGTGTGTGTGTGTGTGTGTGTGTGTGTGTGTGTGTGTGTGTGTGTGTGTGTGTGTGTGTGTGTGTGTGTGTGCGTGAGTGTGTGCGCGCGCGTGCATATGTCCGAGAGAGAGACAGACAGAGAAATAGAGACACAGAGAGACAGAGACAGACACATAGCCACACACACACACACACACACACACACGCACGCACGCACGCACGCACGCACGCACGCACCACACACACACACACACACACACACACACACACACACACACACACACACACACACACACTCGCTAAGTCAGCAATATCTTGGCGATAGGAGGAGATAGGAGGAGAGAACAGATCACAGATGAGATGGGAAAACAGGCACGATGCTTAGTTGCCCTGACGACAGGCACGGGGGTCGTAGATAAGGCACCTCTCTGCACTGACGCGCCACGACCAACTGTGACTAGCTACAGGCAGACCTGCTCGTGCGTGCCCCAAGCACCCCGCCCCCCCCCCTTCCCCCAACTCTCTCTCTCTTTGCTTAAACCACGTGACTGGAAGGACAAAACAGACCTGTTGACGACAATAAAGGCTGAACAGAAAAGACAATAACAACAAAAATTAAAACACAACAAGCCCCTCTCTCTCTCTCCACTGACACGAATATGATTATAAGTTACGGGTATCCTATTCATGGATCATGCAACATATTGACAGGTATTTTCATGTATGATACGTGTGATTATACGTTATTGAATCGTTCTCTTTGTGAGTTCATCTCCTTTTTGTGTGGGTATAATTATCTTCTTTCTCCCCCTCTCTCTCTTTCGTTCTTTGTGAGTTCATCTTTTTGTGTGGGTATAATTATTTTCTCTCTCTCCCCCACTCTCTCTCTTTCGTTCTTTGTGAGTTCATCTTTTTGTGTGGGTATAAGCTCTCTCTATTACACACACACACACACACACACACACACACACACACACACACACACACACACACACACACACACACACACACACACACACGCATGCATGCATGTCTGATCAG
Organism: Alviniconcha marisindica; assembly: GCA_018857735.1. Lineage (NCBI taxonomy): Eukaryota > Metazoa > Mollusca > Gastropoda > Provannidae > Alviniconcha > Alviniconcha marisindica. The sequence goes on from JABMCL010002018.1 coordinate 378,210, forward strand.
ACTTGTCATATGCTTTGTTTCATCCAATTATCCTGTAGTGCCATGTCCATACATCTTCTCATTGTCTGGAATGGGTAGGGTGATTTATGAGTGAGCATCTGTGATCTGTGATGTGTGTGTACGTGTGTGTGTGTGTGTGTGTGTGTGTGTGTGTGTGTGTGTGTGTGTGTGTGTGTGTGTGTGTGTGTGTGTGTGTGTGTGTGTGGTGTGTGTGTGTGTGCGCGCGCGCGCCCGCGCATGTGTATGTCAGCGTGCGTCTTTGCGTACGCGTGTGTTTATGTGCGTGCGTGGGTGCGTGCGTGCGTGCGTGCGTGCGTGCGCGCGCGCGTCTGTGTGTGTGTGCGTGCGTGCGTGCGTGCGTGCGTGTGAGTGACTGCTGCACGTTTTACGATGTCTCAGACTGTCTACTGCACGTCAGGTACTTCTGTTGCAGATCAGACCCTGACTATCGCGTGTTAGGTAAATCTGTTGCAGATGTGGTTGTTGTATGTCAGATAATGAAGTAAGTTCTGACTGCAGCATCGGCAGAAAGATGTAGGCATCCAGCAACGTTGCAGATTGTGACCAGTGATGTGAACACCCAGCCACGTTGCACACTGTGACTAGTAGATGTGAACATCCAACAAAGTTGCAGATAGTGACCAGTGTATGTGAACATCCAGCCACGTTACAGATTGTGGCTAGTGCATGTGAACATCCAGCCACGTTACAGATTGTGGCTAATGTATGTGAACTTCCTGCCATGTTATAGATTGTGGCTAATGTATGTGAACATCCAGCCACGTTACGGATTGCGGCTAATGTATGTGAACATCCAGCAACGTTACAGATTGTGGCTAATGTATGTGAACATCCAGCCACGTTACAGATTGTGGCTAATGTATGTGAACATCCAGCCATGTTGCATATTGTGACTAATGTATGTGAACATCCAGCCACGTTACAGATTGTGGCTAATGTATGTGAACATCCAGCCACGTTACAGATTGTGGCTAATGTATGTGAACATCCAGCCACGTTACAGATTGCGGCTAATGTATGTGAACATCCAGCCACGTTACAGATTGCGGCTAATGTATGTGAACATCCAGCCATGTTACAGATTGCGGCTAATGTATGTGAACATCCAGCCACGTTACAGATTGCGGCTAATGTATGTGAACATCCAGCCACGTTACAGATTGTGGCTATGTATGTGAACATCCAGCCACGTTACAGATTGTGGCTAATGTATGTGAACATCCAGCCACGTTACAGATTGCGGCTAATGTATGTGAACATCCAGCAACGTTGCTTATTGTGGCTAATGTATGTGAACAGCCACGTTACAGATTGTGGCTAATGTATGTGAACATCCAGCCATGTTGCATATTGTGGCTAATGTATGTGAACATCCAGCCACGTTACAGATTGTGGCTAATGTATGTGAACATCCAGCCACGTTACAGAATGTGGCTAATGTATGTGAACATCCAGCCACATTACAGATTGTGGCTAATGTATGTGAGCATCCAGCCATGTTGCATATTGTGGCTAATGTATGTGAACATCCAGCCACGTTACAGATTGTGGCTAATGTATGTGAACATCCAGCCACGTTACAGATTGTGGCTAATGTATGTGAACATCCAGCCACGTTACAGATTGTGGCTATGTATGTGAACATCCAGCCACGTTGCTTATTGTGGCTAATGTATGTGAACATCCAGCCACGTTACAGATTGTGGCTAATGTATGTGAACATCCAGCCACGTTACAGATTGTGGCTAATGTATGTGAACATCCAGCCACGTTACAGATTGTGGCTATGTATGTGAACATCCAGCCACGTTACAGATTGTGGCTATGTATGTGAACATCCAGCCACGTTACAGATTGTGGCTAATGTATGTGAACATCCAGCCACGTTACAGATCGCGGCTAATGTATGTGAACATCCAGCCACGTTACAGATTCTGGCTAATGTATGTGAACATCCAGCCACGTTACAGATTGCGGCTAATGTATGTGAACATCCAGCCACGTTACAGATTGCGGCTAATGTATGTGAACATCCAGCCACGTTACAGATTGTGGCTATGTATGTGAACATCCAGCCACGTTACAGATTGTGGCTAATGTATGTGAACATCCAGCCACGTTACAGATTGCGGCTAATGTATGTGAACATCCAGCCACGTTACAGATTGTGGCTATGTATGTGAACATCCAGCCACGTTACAGATTGTGGCTATGTATGTGAACATCCAGCCACGTTACAGATTGTGGCTGCTGGATATGAACATCCAAACACGTTGCAGACTGTAACTGTTGGACGTGAACAGCCACCAACACTGTGTGCAGACTGTGGTGACTGTCGCACGTGCACACCGGGGAAAAAGGTCGGCGAGGGTGTGTGTGGGGCACACTGTCCTTCCGCAGTCTGCCGCCAGCCTTGCGGCGGAGATCCTGATCAGGTTTTCCTGCGCGTGCCAGACAATGCCATTAACGGATCCACAGCAAGGCGCGCCCCCTTCCGCCCCCTCCCCCGCCCTCCCCCTCCACCCCCATCTATATCTATTAGGATAAAACACCAGCTACCGCCAGCACGAAAGACGTGTACCCATGTACCGATACTTCTGCCGCTGCTGCCGCTGTTGCTAGCACTGCTGCTAATTCAAAAAGCATGCTAATGTAGGCTAATGTAGGCTAATGTAGGCGCCACTAAATTGTGTTCGTGACGAAACACTAATACGAGGCTTCGTCTACCGCCAAACAGAAGTAGATACGGCAGAAAACATCGACAGCACAGAGAAATGCCTCCACCCTCTCTCTCTCTCTCTCGTTTGTGATTTCAAGCTAGGGTTTAATCTGCCGCTGGTATTACTGACAGAGACACGGCCTTATTAAAAAGAGGAAGAGGAAGAAGAAGAAGAAGGGGGTAAACATTAAAAAATATAAAACAAGAAAGAAAAAAGAAAAAAAATGCTGCTGAGCGTTTTTTCGTCAGTTTCGCGTTGTCAGCAGTTCCACACTCCGGGCAAGAGAACAAAGGGTTTTGGGAGAGCTCAGTGGCTGCGCACAAATCGGCCATTTTCCTTTCTCAGCCGTCAGTGTCTGTGGTTTCAAGGAAGTGGACGTTGTTTAAGAGAACTTCCGCTACCAATCAATGTGCGTCTGGCAATCAGACGTATCGATTTTACCGCCCCCTGACACTCCCCTCCTTTACTTGACACCCCCACCCCCTCCCCCTCAAGTTCTTCCGCAGACTGGCCCTAAGTCTTGAAGTGGGACAGTGCATCACCGCTACGCTGTAAGATTCAGTGCCAGTGCCGGTCCTTTTTCCAATCCACTCTACTTCCAGGAGGAATGTTGGATCGGCCACGCCTGTCCGCTTTTCAAAGCTGTGCATTTTGGGAATTGTTATCATCACTTTAAACAAGAACTGTGGTTGGTTTAGTAAATTAATTCTTCGTAAGGACACTCTTTTGTGCATTTTGTCAATGTGTTGAAGACTAGATATATATTTATTTATCTGCTTAGCAAGTTAGATAGCCTTTTTCTTAGTTTTTATGACTGAACTAAGGAAAACACCGCTGCAAACCCTCGCCTTGTTTTTACGTGTCATATAGCCTACCCCTTGCCAAGTTCTTTGACTCAGTCTTCTTACCCGACTACAAACTCCAAGCACTGGTTTACGACATCCTTCCTTTGGAGGAAGGTGCCGGAAAGCGATGCTCGGAGTGTGACCCACTAGTGCTCTGCTCCACTTCACCTATGTCCGGGCGAGAACGGTGTTGGAGGGAAAATCATCACACGATAAAAATGGCCATGCATGTCGTTTAATCATGGTAGGTGTAAGATGACAAAGCAGTTTGTCATATATATACTCATGGCCGCGATGAGGTGATCGTCATGCGGTTATAATTATAATTATGTCCGCGATGACTTGTTCAGCTAAACGGTAGCCATAGCGAGACGATGGACTGTTCAGGTAACGACAGCCATAACGAGGCGACCAACATATCGTGTCATGGGGACCATAACCTGGCATTACCCTACCGGCCTGACTACACCGTCTTAACCCTTTCACAGCCATGATGTCACTTGAAAACGACCAATAAAAGTGTGAAATTTGACATTCTTAAGCATTTACGTTTTCTTTTTCGTATTGGCATGTTAAAGGACTTTCATCAACACGCACAGTATTGGCAGTGATTTGTTATAGGACCGGAAAATATGCTGTTTGCAGGCGTGTGCCTGCATTTTTCAGCTCGGAAATTGTACAGGCTGAGGCAGTAAAGGGGTTAAAGACGGTGTGCTTTTGAGTAACAGTCGCGAGGTAAACCCATCTCGAAGAATTAAGCATTGGCTAATGGTACAGTGAACAGTTAAAAAGAAAGGGAGAGAGAAGAAAAGAGAGAGAGAGAGAGTGGGGGTGGGGGGTGGGGGGAGCCTGGCGAAACCTTCGCGAACGATTCTGGATAATTATGACAGAGCTGTGACTGAAATGACCTAGTTTTAGTTAGGTAATTATTTTGGCATAGCGTCATTTTCAATTCTTCTTTCTTTCTTTCTGTTTCTCTTCTTTTTTTACTCCCTTGGGAGGGGGGGGGGGGGGGGGGGGGGGCGTCCTCTGGACATCAGATGCATTTCCGGCTCTCACGCCGCTCGTCTCAACACCCCAACCACATCCACAGCCCTTCTCCACATCGTGGTCCTGCCACCAGGGATCAGCACTGAGGAGGAGACGTCCGACCGCTGGCAGGCTACCCTCCGAAGGAGATACCGCGCAGCTGCCGGTGGTGCTCAGTGATGCCCGTTCTGATTTAACGTACACCGCCTACACTATGCCTCGTACTGACAACAATGTTCGCCGAGTCACAGGGCCGACTCAAACAGAATGAAGCAGAAACTGATACACACAGCCGCAAGACACCGCACTCCTATCTAACATGCTGTTCCAATCTGCAAGTCACCGTTGACTGAAGAAACGCGAAGGCGTAAAATCCCCCCCTACCCCACCCCTACCCCCAACCACTCCGCCTACCTTCCCCCATCCCCATCCCCACCGACATCTACCCCAGCCACCCGCAGGCAGCGTCAGTTCACCGTACAGTCAAAGGAGCACGGAGAGGCAGCCCACGGAAGAAAACCAAGCGTGAATCACTGAGCCCACGCCGACCCAGCGATGTACAGACTGCGGAGTACAAGCCAGGCGTCAGGGTTTGCCGTCAACAACGCCACACGTGCAGCACGCACACTGAGCAACGCCGAGGGTGGCGGTGGCGGAGGAGGAGGCGGAGGAGAAGGAGGAGGAGGCACCGGGCGATGACGTGGACCGGCAAATTAGGCCGGGAGACGTCTGCGATGACCACTCCAGCGAGAGGAACCGGAAGCGTTCTGCGTGTAAAGAGAGCAGGAGGACCCAGCATGCATGACGAGGAGCAATGCAACTGCAACTACAGCGGCGTCAGTGGGGCGCGAAGCACCTGCCGCGGAAGCTGGCCAATTAGCCAGGATGAGTTGTCAGTGCCAAGTGGAGGGTCGACTGTCTGACAAACACCGGGCAATGCAGCGGGGGAAAGAAAGGAGCGGCTGCTCCACCTCCTCAGCTAGTGTCGGCTGGATCAGTCTGCAACACCTGTACAGTCTGGTTGCAACACCTGTACAGTGTAGCTGCAACACCTTACAGTCTAGTTGCAACACCTGTACAGTCTACACATGTACAGTCTAGTTACAACACCTGTATAGTCTAGCTGCAACACCTGTACAGTCTATACCTGTACAGTCTAGTTGCAACACCTGTACAGTCTAGTTGCAACACCTGTACAGTCTATACACCTGTACAGTTTAGTTGCCACACCTGTACAGTCTAGTTGCAACACCTGTATAGTCTACACCTGCACAGTATAGTTGCAATACACTGTAAATCTACACCTGTCAGTCTCGTTGCAATACCTGTTCAGTCTAGTCTCTGCAGACTGAATCAGTCGCCCTGATATAACCGTCATGGTTGACCGGGCCTTAAAAATAAATTCTCTATCTATATGGACTGCTTTAGTCACAGGGAATATTTTTCTCCTTTTATGTGTAGCGTACTCTCTCACTTCAACGCTCCGAAGACTGGCATTTTCAGGGCACGCGGGGTTATTTAGGTGTTGCAATATTTCAATGAACACTGATATGGACTACAGGATCTTTGACGTGCGTATGTGATCTTTTCGCGCGGTAGGTAGGTAGGTGGGTAGGTAGCTAGTGTTGCTTAAAGTCCTCAGATGTCAGTTGACATATTAGGGACAAGCTGAGACCAATGCCGAAGCATGGTTCAATATAGCTTTACGTCCACGGAAACCAGAAGGCTCGTTAGGACGGACAGCCCAGGACGGCCACCTCGACTCTCACACAGCTCCTGAACTATGATTTTTCGCGCGCGGGATCGGACCTCAGTCTATAGTCTCAGCCGAAGGATTCTAAGTCGAGTCAGACCCACAAAGTCTGCTCCGCTGCCCCTGTGATTCTGACTCCGGGGAAATCTCAGAGCGGAAGCAACGCCTGGAACGTAACGGTCACCCATCCATGTGGGGACCACGGCTGACTGTGCTTGACTCGGCCTCTGAGAGCGACTGTGCTCTGCCCCGCCAACCTCCTTCCCGTCCTTGTGGTGACGGTACGTACGCAGCCACGAACAACGTCCAAGGCCTGTTCCAGACACAAGGCTGCTGACGGCAATGGCGGCGTTGGTGACGACGACGACGACAATAACAGAATATACACAAAACGAGGAAAACAACAACAGAAAATCACGAGGACGGCGAAGGTGGCGAGCAATCACCGGATTCCATTCAGCATTGACAAACCACTTGCTCAAACGGTGCAGGTATGGGTGTACTAGCCGTTGGACAACTGGCACGGAGGACCGCGGTGTTGTTATGACGGCCAGAGGGTATCCCAGGTGCGCGGGGGTCAAGTTTGCTTGGACAGAGATGCGATCCGTGACTACCAGGCATACCGGCGCCAGTGCCAGGATGCACCTTTCTACCTTGGGGAATACACCTTTCTACAGCCGGGATTACACCTCTCCACTGTCGGGAATACACTTTTCTGCAGCCGAGGCTTATCTATCTTTATCCGCATTTTCTCCATGTATGTTTTTCTGGACTACTCTCAAACTCTTACATCTACTGATTTTGTCATCACCTGATCAGAAAGAGGGCCGGTGGGGGGAGTGGGAGGCAAAGAGAGAGCATATTATAAGAATATTATTTTCAACACCCAGTCAACCGTGTGCAAAAGTATGCAAACGTGAAAACAAAATGAAAATTACAGCAAGCCAACAAAATCCTGTCTTAAACTGTGCACACTTCATAATAACGCCGTCAGAAATTGTCATAAAACAAGTCTTCAGGAAGCCGAAGAAAAAAGCCTAGAGGGATGTCTCAAAGCACAGAGGGAAAATTCCACTAAGCCCATAACCACTTGTACATCCCGTCCTTTTCGGTAACAAACAAACAAGACACACACACAAACACACACACACACACGCATACACACACACACACACACACACACACACACACACACACACACACGCACACACGCAGGCACGCACTCGCACACACACACACACACACACACACACACACACACACACACACACACACACACACACACACACACACAAACCAACAACAGCAGCAGTATATAAATCCAATAAATACATAAATCCAGTCTCCTCCGAAGTTAGTTTTTTTAATGATGTTGATGAAGATGTGATGGAAAAGGGAGAAGGGATGTCCGCATATTCGCCCTCACTCGGAGTTTCGTCAGGAACTACACGGGGGTATAAAAAATAATATTTGTGTTGATGATGGTGAATGAATATGGAATACATATGGACAGTTTTAGTCACGGTTTCTTCATTTGTGTGTGATCGAGAGCTGCTGCTATAATTAAAGAAAAACGCATCAAGAGCAGCTACCAACAGAATGGCAGGCGAACTGGGGGGCAGAATCCAAGATTTACCATTCGTGGTGTTGAAAACTGGGGTTCTGATCAGCAAGAAAAGCAGCTCGAGTGATGACAACCACTAGGGTTGCCCACTAAGCATTCCCAAGCGCAACTCAGTCTCCCATAGCTCCGTTGTCCGCCTTTCTCGTCACCAATTCTAGACAATGACATGCAGGTTTTAGTAACCTATTTGTAACTTATTTCTTTTACTTTTCCTAACCGATCCGACAAAGTGATGTAATTCAATCGCGGGAGGGTACAGGAGGTATGACGAACAAGGCAAACTCGAGTTTCCGGAATTGGCCGCTATCTTTGTCATGTGTTGTAAGAAAACACCTCCCCCGCCCCCCCCCCCCAACCCCCCGCCCCCCACCGCCCCCCTTCCCCCCCACCTCCCTCCCACCCCCGCCTTCTGCGTTAGCGAATGATGTCCGCGAACGCTCGCGACGAACCACCGTTCCGAAGTGCAAAGGATAAAACATTAGCTGAACGTTCGCGTTAATAAGAAACGTACGGCAGATTCTCTCTCTCTCTCTCTCTCTCTCTCTCTCTCTCTCTCTCTCTCTCCTCGTGAAGCAACGCTATAGTTTAGCCTACATGCATGCAATCTGCATACGATATCTCTTACCAACCTTGTCTACTGGCACGTGCAGCACGCGCGACACCTGTTGGCACTTACAACCAAGATGGCGCTCTGCCAAAACTGCGGTTGTCATAGAGCGAAGAAAAGCTGGGGCTTTTCGTTTTCTCAATGCCTGCCAGATATTTTGGGATTCCACACAAGCTGAAATTTATTGTCTGATGTGAGTTTCTTTCAATGGTACTGACACGCGCGTGCTCTGCTCAGATGCATGCAGTATTTACTGTTCAGACCCCAAAGCTACGAAACGTAGTCTACGTCTCTCTCTTCCCGTAATCATGGTAATGCCTGCTTCCATTATCCCACCTCCGCTCCTTCTGCTTCTTTCACTGACTCTCCTTAAGTGAGATGAGATGCATAGCTGTACCAGTTTGTGGCACTGTCTCCTCTGCAGTCTCTCTCTCTCTCTCTCTCTGTCTCTCTCTCGCTGTCTCTCTCTCTCTGTCTCTCTCTCGCTGTCTCTCTCTCTCTGTCTCTCTCTCTGTCTGGAAGAAAGGCTGAGGGTTCTGGTCGCTTTGTACCATGTGGGAGCTATCTTGGGAGCTGTCTTGTCCATGACGTCTTACTTCATCCCACGGGCCAGACCAACGTTATCTCGAATCCTGTCCAAACTTGCTGCCTTTTTCACAGTACCCCATTGTCTCGGTGCCGTGGTAACGCCAGGACAGTGGGCTGATTGATAGCACTGTGTTTGTCTAGGCAATCACTCTTGCAGGCTGTTTCTGCCTCAAACGTGCAACTGAAAAATATGAATAAATCGCTGCGGATTGGGACACGAGCGCTAATGGTTCTGAATAATGTACCTGCCCCTCTTCTTCCTAATCTGTCTCTGTGTGTCTGTGTCTGTCTCTGTCTGTCTGTCTGTCTGTCTCTCTCTCTCTCACACACACACACATGCATAACTGATGGATGTATGACGTACTGTGTGCATCTGGCGCTATGAAGACACTATGTTTTTGTGTGGAAGTTATTATGTTCTATGTCTAAAATTTCACTCACTCGTTCATGCTTTTATGTATATAAATAATGTCCCGTAGTTTTATTTTTACTCATCAGCAGCTTAAGCAAGGGCCAGTTGTTAGTTTAGACTAAACTACAGTTTTTGTAAAATAAAGTTTTCGAGTTCGAGCTCTCTCTTTTTCTGTCCTCTTCTTCCAATTCTCTGTCTCTGTCTGTGCCTGTCTGTCTCTCTGTCTCTCGATTGATTGGTCATTTCATAGTTTTGTCATCGTTATACGTATTCAGTTCCGCCTAGTCCTCCGACTGCTTGTGAAAACGACGCATTTTCTTCTTTGCTCCATTCCCCCTTTGTTGTTCCTTACAGGACACGCATTGGCTGCTTTTCCATTAGTAGTAATAGTAGTTTATATGAATTTGTCAGATATTCCACTGGCATAATATATGCTGGTTGTATGTTTATACATGAATGACTATGTTTCTCTCTTCTTCTTTTGTTGTTTTTGTTTTTTGTTGTTGTTGTATGCCTTGTAATGTTTTACTCATCAGTACATTAGCAAGGACTAGTTGTTAGACAGGTTCTGACTGAACCCGAGGTACAGTTCTTGCACAATTCGAAAGTTTCTGAATTCGAGTGTTCTCTCTCTCTCTCTCACACACACACCACACACACACACACACACACACACACACACACACACACACACACACACACACACACACACACACACACACACACACACACACACACACACACACACACACACTCTCTCTCTCTCTCTTCTCTCTCTGTGCTCTACCTCAACACCCCTCCAACCCCTCCTCCCTCCCCAACAGCCCTCCCTCCCTCCCTCCCTCCCCACCCTCTATCTCTCTCTCGGCGAATTTGTGTCAGTTTGGTAATGTTCATTCATGTGCGACATACCCACACATGGAGGCAAAGCTTCTCTTTCATCACACGTCCCACGCTAAACCAATCGATCGGCCGCGGCCCTGATGGTGCCTTTAATTAGTTATGCTGTCGTTGTGTGAGGATCAGTACTTGGCAAGCATCAGCCGTCAGTCCGACTGATCGGAGGAAGCAGAGCAGCGCTAACCTTTCAGTACTAGGTCGACGTGCACGTTATCTCCGGTGGCACACTATCGCTGAACCTGTTGTCCTACATCAGACAAGCTGGCTAAATCAATTCACCGCCCCAATGCCACTTTCACGCTAAACACAGAGACCGAATTCCCTGGGCTGGGACAGAAAGCCTCTAATCAACGCCACATTGTCGCTACAAGAGTGATTTCTGCGTGAGGGTGGGTATAGTTAGCTATACATGTTAACCGTTTTGCTCCGGGTAGAGGAACTGGGTTGTCTTCAACCACAGAAAGCTGTCAACGAGATGTGGACCACAGCCGGCAGCTCCCCTGGCTACCAGACTTAACCGATGTATTCGCAAAATGATGGACTCCAACGCGAAAGCCATTACGTGAAAACTATGTTTTGAGCATGCGGAAAAACCCAAACCCATCACCCCTTATGAAAAAAGTACCTCCAAGCCATCTACCCTCATGAACCAAAAGTGGTCCAATCAACAACAAAAACAAAAGAAAAAAGGAAGAAAAATAGGAATAATAATTAAAAAAACAGAAAAGAAATTTAAAAGAAGAAAATGTCCGGAGTGTTTTGCATAAAATTGTTTTCTGCACGACAGGAGTCATTGCATGATACAGGGAATCATCAACATACAGTATACGACAGGAGTCATTGCATGATACAGGGAATCATCAACATACAGTATACGACAGGAGTCATTGCATGATACAGGGAATCATCAACATACAGTATACGTCCACCCCCCACCCAACCTGTGTGTGTGTGTGTGTGTGTGTGTGTGTGTGTGTGTGTGTGTGTGTGTGCATGGAGTAGGCCTACTCCTAACGCGAAGGTCAGCGGGACCTTGACTAGCACGTCCCAACCAGGTCACTCACGCGCGCCACTGAACAGGGTGTGGCGACTGTCCTGGGACTGGACGTGGACTGTCCAATCCCATTTGACACGGCTTGTAGCACGTGCTAACCCATGCGTCACGTGTGATGACAGTTAGATCCGCCACGCTTCACTGTACCTCTCCGCACGTGACTAAATCAGGGCCTTATGCCCCCCCCCCCCCCCCCCCCGACCCGTCTCCCCCTCCCCCGATCTACCTGTACTAAAAGGAACTCCTTTTTCTCGGATGAGCTGACTATCTCTCTCTCTCTAATGCCGCAGGTCGGACTTCCAGCATTCTCTCTCTCTCTCTCTTCTATTCTGCCTACTCTCTCTCTCTCTCTCTCCTACTCTCTCTCTCTCTAATGGCGCAGGTCGGACTTCCAGCACTCTCTCTCTCTCTCTCTTCTATTCTGCCTACTCTCTCTCTCTCTCTCCCCTACTCTGCCTACTCTCTCTCTCTCCTACTCTGCCTACTCTCTCTCTCTCTAATGGCTCAGGTCGGACTTCCAGCTCTCTCTCTCTCCCCCCTACTCTGCCTACTCTCTCTCTCTCTAATGGCTCAGGTCGGACTTCCAGCTCTCTCTCTCTCCCCCCTACTCTGCCTACTCTCTCTCTCTCTCTCTCTCCAAGTAATGTGCTCATCTTCCTGTCGAGATCTCCTGTTTCATGTTTTGTTGTGGCGAGTTACCATTCTGAACCTGCGTTATTCCGGTCAGGAAATAGCACACAGACACCCGATTCTCTCCGGCAACGATCCCATTATATACATATACTTTGCACGAGTCTTCTGAAGAGCTGTCTGCCAGTCTCTGCCACGAGCTGTGTGTGTGTGTGTGTGTGTGTGTGTGTGTGTGTGTGTGTGTGTGTGTGTGTGTGTTAGTGTGAGTGTGTGTGTGTGTGTGTGTGTGATGTGTGTGTGTGTGATGTGTGGTGTGTGTGTGTGTGTGTGTGTGTGTGTGTGTGTGTGTGTGAATGTGTGTGTGTGTGAGTGTGAGTGTGTGTGTGTGTGTGTGTGTGTGAGTGTGTGTGTGTGTGTGCACGCGCGTGTGTGTTCGTATATCTGTGTGTGTGTGTACATATATATCTAGATTTTTTCTTCTTCTTTTTCTGCCAGACGAGCGTGTAACCTCACGGTACCAGTCAGAAGGGATGCCTGTGCGGCACAGCTAGTCTCCTTCCTCGCCTTTTTCACCACGTTAGTCGTGCGGTAACTTGACTTAACCTCTCTGCACTACGAGGAATGTTTCACATCACAACAGTCGAATGGAGGAGCGGAGCTGAAACCGGCGAACAAGAAGCATAGTTTCATTAGCAGGAAACTGTGGCGCCGCCGCTCCACTGAAGGGGCTTTCAATCTTCCAACACCTCCAAGGCCTTCAATTCAGTTCAGTTCAGTTCAGTTCAGTTCAAGATGTAATCTATGCGCTCGGAAAAGCTCATGCACGCTCCTCTCCATCTCTGAGAAGTTTTCCCACCGTTGTCTTTGTTTTTGTTCCAACGTTCGTCTGATTGACGATGGCCCTTTCTCGTCCTTTCAAAAAAGATGTTCGAGCGCTTCCTCTTTCCACGCCTCTCTCCACCAGGCGATCGATTGTGTGATGTCCACCGATGGTGTGAAGGCCTTCTGTGCATTTAACTATAAAGGTCAGAGTCCAAGCAGGTCATTCGCTAGACGCTCTAGTGTAGTTCGTTCTTGGATTAATACGACCCGTCAACCGCTCGGGGTCATTCGTCTAAGGACGAATCACACACTCACAGTTACTCCTTATCAGGACCGTAAGCAAGACACCATAAGACCACTGAAAAGTTGGCTCACAGGTTGTGCTCACAACTCAATCAACAGCAAACACAACCAAGCCAAAACAGTCAATCGCCACATCTCAATATTTACATTTCACCTGTTTACAACTGAGGTAAATATTTCCAGACAGATCCCCCGAGATGCATTTAGTAGAAAATTAAACCATAGCTGATCAAATCACAAGTGTGTTTCATTCACTGTTATGATGCACAGTAACACATGTTTTGGTGCCAATTTGTATTCTGCAGGCACTCATTCCTTCAGGTGATGCTTAATGTCTTCGGATGTCGGTTGACATATTAGGGACAAGCTGAGACCAATGCGTGAGTATGGTTCAATATAGCTTAACGTCCACGGAAACCATAAGGCTCGTTAGGACGGACAGCCCAGGACGGCCACCTCGACTCTCACACAGCTCCTGAACTATGAAGCAGGCACTCTGTAAGTAAGTGAACATGGTGCTTAACGTCCACAGAAACCATGAGGCTTATTAGGGACGGGCATAGCTTAAATGGCACGTGACTACGAACAGGGTGACCTATTTTATTCCGCAGGCCAACACGGGAAATGTTTTATCCGAAACTAACGCAGCTCAAAAGAAGGGAGAAGATCGGGGGGAACAAAGCGAAGGTGAATGGACCGGGAAGGTAGAAATGAGGACAAGGAAGAATGCATACGTGACTATATCCTGACCTGTATAGTCCATCCAGGCTTTGAAGAGAGAACGTTTGTCAGCCCTGGTTTCCCAGCAGAGGGCACCTTAACTTAAGCTACAGAAGAGAGGCCGCCTCTAAAGAGGTCATTCACAAGACGATCCACCAAGCTAACATGTGTGCCAATGGACAGACGATAAAGCTAATTTATCACTGACCTGTCTGACCTTTCTAACCGTCAGTCTGACACCTTTTTAGGTCAATGTCAAATTT
>JABMCL010002018.1:405000-415000 GCA_018857735.1 Alviniconcha marisindica
ACGTACACACACACACACACACACACAACACAACACAACACACCAACACACACACAACACGCACGCAGTACACACACACACACACACACACCACACACACACACACACACACACACACACACACACACACGCACGCACTACACACACACACACACACACACACTCCACACACACACACACACACACACACACACACACACACACACACACACACACACACACACACACATCACATTATAACGTAGTGGTAAACACGACAATCAGTCTGTTAATGTTTCGACGACTGCAGGCGCTGTAACCAGCTGAAGCCCATTCTTCAGTTTACAGGACTGTCAGCAGATAAACCATACACACGTTCTCACATAGTCTGTCCAAATTAACGGTTCTGTCCATCCCCGCTCCGGCCCTGCCGTTTAGGTACTCAAGTTGACACTCAACACTGATCCTGCGATCGGAACCGGAAGTTAGTGAGTCCTTGTATTTTAACGTCCCATCAGCAGCGACGCACAGGGTTGAATCACACATTCACATAATTTGTTTACTCCGGCCATACCAGGCGGAAACGCGTCACCAAAACACAAGTAAATGAATAAGTAAGTTGGTGTTTTACGCCCAGTCAGCTCCAGGCAGCTTCCCTGAGTGGTATTCAGTACAAAATCAAAACACACATGATAAAACCAGAAGTATGTCTAACTTACTGTTGCGATGTATTATGTTGTGCCTATTTATTTTATTTTTAAATCACCACATCAGGAAGCCGGACGAAGGTCTTTCAGGTGTGGTGGTTTGGAACTGCGGCCCCCCCCCCACAAAAAAAAGTCTCAGAATCACGTCGTTCTGACACAACAACAACACAAAACACACACCCCCAAAACAAATATATATATATATATATATATATATATATATATATATATATATATATATTATATATATCCCAATTAGCTGTCACAATAGTTAGCTACTTAGTTGGTGCGTTTAGCCCAGCAAGTAAGTAAATTGGTGTTTTACGCCCAGTCAACCAGTGCGGTTATATGATCAGGGCAAACTTTGTGCCCAGTCTCCACCAAAAGATCACCAAGTCAGTAAGTAAGTAACCTGGTGTTTTACGCCGATCACCAAGCCAAGTCCTATAACAGTAAGATACGCTGAAGATACAGTCACAGCAACAGTAACCGTAGCAGCAACACTCCACAATAACAGCAACACGGCCAATGAGAGCTCGCAACACTCCACAATTGGCCGTGTTGGCCAATGAGAGCTCGCAACAGAAGGCAAGCTGCAGGCCCCCAGAACTCTGTTGATTTCCGGTGCCCCGTTTCTCTCACAATATTGCAGAATACTCGCTATGATAACACTTGTTAGGAAACCCTACTCCACTTCATGCTTGAGCCAGCGAGCGGCACGTGGGATTAGGAAATAAACAAACACAGCAGAAGAGACACGCTGCCACTGCCAGAGAAACCCCCTAATCTCGTAATCTCTCGCGAGGCCTCCGCTGAACACGGCTAGACTCTGGAGGTCACAGCAGAAGACAGCTATCTGCCAATCACGGAGGTTGTTGAAATTTATTTCTGCACCCCTCCCTTCTCTTCCCCCCACCCCCCTCTCCACCAAGCCTCCACATTACACTCCGCACTGACTGGCTTGGGTTCAAAAGGTGCGATAAAACTTCAGATTCCTTGTCTTCCAATATTGCCTCAAGCCATGCCACATGCACAGCAGCAGTGCCGATGCGGAGTATGCACCCGTTGGCATGCACTACCCCGACCCTCTCCTCCCTCCCCCCGAAATTGACTGGTCTGGTGGTTTGGTCGGTTAAATCAGTTTCATACCCTCAACACGGGGGAGGCGAAAGCCCAACAGGTCACGTGGGGGAGCTAACGCCATTCGCTAGAATGATTTCTGCAAGATACAAGGCAGTCATGCGAGTCAGAGTGCTGATGTAATATTAAATGATATTGTAAGCCTACGAACGAAGGACAAAATCCCGAACCAAGGTCCGAAAGGACAACCGAGCGGTCTGAACCAACAGTGCACACCCATTAGGACCGTCGGCTTTCCAACACACCACACTCAGGGCCTTTTTGCAGCCGTGGGTTCCTTAACGTGCTCAAACCTATGGCACTTCTCTTTTCCTCTCTCTCTCTCTCTCTCTCTCTCTCTCTCTCAGGACTATAACACTTATTGCACTGAGTCCACCACTCTAAGACTGTCACCTCTGAGAAGTGAAACAAGTACCCTGCCCGACCCGGGATTCGAACTCACAACCTCCCTACCCTTTCCCGACCTACAATCCCCGTGCAGGAAGCGTTGTTTCAGGACGATTTTGACAGAGGGCGAAACGTGGCTACAGAACCTCTGCTGCAAGCCGTCTGAGGTAGCTTCGTCGGACTGCAATTTCCCCGAGCCGCACTCCCTGTTTTGGCCCCAGCCAGCGATGCGTGGCGGGTAAGAACGTGGTGAAGCCGAGCTGTGGGCGATAGGAGGGGCGCGAGACACGCGTTTAGCGATGATCCGTAAAGCGAAGTGATGAGAACGCCGAGGAGAGCGGAGGTGAGAATGGTGCAGGCCCGTAGTCTAACGAGGGCTTCAGGCACCTGGCCTGGTGCTCGTGTCAAATAACAATCGATAATTATAAGTATCAGCATGTTTCGCCGTCGGTTTTTGCTCCCCCCCCCTTCCCCCCGCCCCTCTCAGATTAGACAAGCAGGGAACCGTAACGGCGAAGAAGTTAGTTGTCGGATTTTAACGTCCCACAACCGCAGAAGGTGACCTCAGGACGAGCGACGAAATAAGACCATAGGTTAATTACACGCGCGTGCGTTGGAGATTGGGGGTGGGGGGTGGGGGGGTGGGGTACTACTTACTTGAAACCGACACCCAGTCAATCACAGAGGTCATCGCAGGGCGAACGAGGAGTGGGGGGGGGGGGGGGGGGGCCATTTTGAATGGGAACTGAATGTTTTTCAGTCAGAAGTCTTGTAACACAGGTAACTGGTATGAGTCGCGGCACTACCGTTCTTATTAAATCTTGCAGGTGACTTAGTTGTTGAACTTAAACGGCCCGTCAACCGCATAGGGTCACCTCATGCAGAACGAGTCACACAGTCAAAATTCTTTCCCACCAGTTCAAAACATAAGTCACAAGCAAAAACCTGAATCACAGTCAGCAAGCAACCGAAATCAATTTCTTTTAAACAAAACAAAAAACGGTTAATATAGTGGGCACATCTCAACAGTGGGCACATCTCAGGCAACGCAAGAAAACTACCTTTTCTTCCTGTAGTTAGTAACTGGATTTTAATGTGCTGTCAACCACACAGGGTCACCTCAAAACAGTCAAACTCAGGTCATAAGCAAATGCACATTTCATTACTCTTTAAACCCTTTGTTGTCAAGTCAGTCCACAAAAATCAGTCACTTCGCAAACATAAAACAAAACATACATATACTCCACATTCAAATGTTCTTTGGTCGCAGCTCAGATCTGGACGTGGAACGGGAGTCCAGGATCCCGAACACATCCCACAGAACTGCCCCACTCATGCACCTGAAAGTCCAGGATCCTGAACACACCCTACAGAACTGCCCCACTCATGTACCTGAAAGTCCAGGATCCCGAACTCATCCTACAGAACTGCCCCACTCATGTAGCTGAAAGTCCAGGATCCCGATCACATCCTACAGAACTGCCCCACTCATGTACCTGAAAGTCCAGGATCCCGATCACACCCTACAGAACTGCCTACTCACGTACTCTAAGGACACGCCTATGGCCATCCGCGGCTGGCCGGAAGGAAAAGCCATGGGGATCAACACAGGAGCTAGTTAACCAAGGACATCAACTTTTCTTCTTCGTTGTCGTCGTCGTCGTTCGAGGGTTGTCCTCAAGCGTCTAGCTTGACGGCATTGATGAATTTGGTGGTCTGTAGCCGGTCCTCTTTGGAGTTCTTGGGCTTTTCTGCTTGGGGTCAATGCTGTCTCCGTGCTTCCTTGTATACAGAGGGAAGGCTAGACTGCAGAACGTGTTCTGGGGTTTGTGGACCTGTTTCACATTGTGTGACAGACCAAGGCGATCAACTAAGCTTTCAAGGAGCCACTCACCGCCTAGTTTATCCTCGCAATAGGGAGAATAAGAACAGAAAGGACAGAGCACCTTCCATCAATTAGCCCAGTTACCATTTGTTTCCCCATACACTGGAACCAAGCAGCCTGACTTTAAAGCGTGTATGACCCAATACAACCAAGTGTCCGATTATCGACAAAGCTTCCTCGTACCCTCGATGTTGTCTTTTCTTGACCTTGACCTTTGTGTCGTCGGCGTTGCACCAAATGCCGAGGGCTGGATGTTTCGCTCGCCAGATCGATCGTAAAACAAGTCCAGTGATTTGGAACTGCGACCGGCCGCCTGACAGACAAGTGCGCATGCACTGACACGTGTTCTCCGCCGAGGTTTTTAAAGGTCGGCCCGACTGAACTGACGCTGATGCGAAAGGACTGTACTGCAACGAAGCCGTTTCGGTCATACGCATATTATGATTTTATTCCTTCGCTTGCATACACACATTTTAATTACATTCTAGTGGTATTTTCGTCGGGTGTTTTCCGCCCCGCAAAACAGTGACCTTCACACGTCCTCCACGACGGCGCTTGAGGCGACCTCCAAAAACCGAGTCACTGTGCTAGGGAAATAAGCAAGGGCGCTGCGGAAGTGACCTTTGTCTTTTCGTAAGAGCTAGGTAGCTGAGGGATAGGAGGAGCCTGACGAAGCACGCGGCTATCAGTGTAACGGTCTCCTCTATCAGCTGCCTAGTTCTTGCGAAAAGACACGCATAGCTGCGTGGTTTGTCATTGCGTACGCCGTGTTTTCGAAGCTCCGGCCTGACCTGACTTGACTTGACCCTTAGCACTGACTTGCAACAGACTCTGGGCCACTACTGAAGCATACAGAAAGGGTGGTAATAATAATATGAAACCCTTTGCTCAAGACCGCTCTAAAAATCAAGACCCTCCCCCCCCCCCCCCCCCCCCCACCTCCCAAAAAGCCTTAACTGATGCCTGATTTATTTTTCACATCAAAATACCCCGACAGAAAAACGAAATAAAAAATATTAAAAACAAATAAAACCTAGCTCTTGCAGATGTTCACCTCCAAAACCCAACAGGGGAAAACTGACACTGAACAACTGTTTCTCTGTTATTTAATGGAAGCCCCGCTTGACAGTCTCATGCCAACAGAACGCAATTTATATCAGGCACAGCTGAGAAATACGTACCACACACCTTCAGCATGGGGCGGTAGGTATGAATGGGTAACAAGAGGGATCGTCCTTGGCCATGGCGTCATCTACATGGATATAGGTGATAGCCTCATTTATATGGATATAGGTCATGGCTTCATTTACATGGATATAGGCCATAGCTCCATTTACATGGATATAGGTCTTGGCTTCATTTACATGGATATAGGCCACGGTTTCATTTACATGGATATAGGTCATGGCTTCATTTACATGGATATAGGTCATAGCTTCGTTTACAGGGATATAGGTCATGGCTTCATTTGAACGGATATAGGTCATGGCTTCATTTGAACGGATATAGGTCATGGCTTCATTTGAACGGATATAGGTCATGGCTTCGTTTACATGGCTATTGGTCATGGCTTCATTTACATGGATATATAATGTCATGGCTTCATTTACAGGGATACAGGTCATGGCTTCATTTACATGAATATAGGTCATGGCTTCGTTTACACGGATATAGGTCTTGGCTTTATTTATATAGGTCAGGCTTCATTTACATAGATATTGACGATGGCTTCATTTACATGGATGTATGAAGGGAAGATTGTGCGAAACATTTGTCTCGCAAGCAGGGGTGGTATGTCACAAAGATACTCCCCCCCCCCCTCCGCCCCCCCCCCCCCCCCCCCCACTCTTTTTTTTTTTTTTTTTTTTTAACAGGGGTTCCACTTCGATAACAAAAATAATAATGATCCTAATAATAATAACAGTAACAGATTTTACTAAAGCGCGATACCCAGGTGTTGACACTGGGCTCAGTGTGCCTATTTAACATTTACCAGTACAGTGACACAGACTCAAATATGTACATAATTATGCGCGACACAAGACTGACGATATTTTACAAAGTACAAGAAAAACAACAACTAGCTTTTCAACAGACGAACTACTTAAAAATGCACACTAGAACGCCCAAGCGTACTTATGTGCAAAGTTTGCCAGAATATGAAACAAAAGGATTGACAGTGCTCGAAATACATTATAAAAGGGACACAACACCAGAGATCTGAATCGCCTACTGTAACTATCACCAGGCATGCGAGTCAAGATAAAGTGCATAAACTCCACCAACGTTGCATTTGTCAAAAACACTTACAATATTACGCTAGCTGAGAAAAGCGAGTGCTGGTTGTTTTTGTTTGTTTTCTTTACGAGCACCTTCCTCTGTCTCTGTCTCTCTCTGTCTCGTTCGTCTGTCTGTCTGTCTGTCTCTCTGTCTCTCTCTCTCTCTCACACACACACACACACACACACACACACACACACACACAACACACACACGCACACACGCACGCACGCACGCACGCACGCACGCACGCACGCACGCACGCACGCACGCACACACAGGCAGAGACAGAGACAGAGACAGAGAGAGAGAGACAGAGACAGAGACAGAAAGTGTCATGATGGTAGATCCACTGATGAACAGAAGTGTGTGTGTGCTTGTGTTTGTGCGTCTGTGTGTGTGTTTGTTTGCGTGCGTGCGTGCGTGCGTGCGTGCGCGCAGACGTGTAGTCACGCGCGTTCATGCGTGCTCGTGCGTGGGTGCAAGCGTGCGTGTTTGTGGAAGTGCGTGTACGTGTCAGTGCTTAGTTCCTGGAATTTTAACGCACCCTTGCGTGTGTCGTGGCACGCGAGTAGAGCATGATGCACACACTTTGCAGAAGACGAAGCAGAGGCAGACGATTTGGCGATGTGCATGCACTGACGTCACACACGCGTCAAGTAAGGCTCCCGGCGGAGGGAACGGTACCCAAAATGTACCTCTATCTGACACACCTGAACCTCTACCTGTGCACACCTTCATGCGGACGACACCTCTCTCTCTCTCTCTCACACACACACACACACACACACACACTCTCTCTCTCTCTCTCTCTCTCTCTCTCTCTCTCTCTCTCTCTCTCACACACACACACACACACACACACACACACTCTCTCTCTCTCTCTCTAACCCGCAAATTATGTATTCCTCACATGTTCACCTTCCTGTTCCCGCTTTCCTGGGGAGGGTAAGAGAGGGAAGGAGGGGGGGGGGGGGGGGGGGGGGGGGGGGTTGTAGAGACCGGGTAAGCTAGATAATTCACAACTCAAGGTGGTGCTGAGAAGCAGAGGTGCACTTCGTACTTCTGATACACTTACCTCTCATTCACCTTGAGAACAATACGGCTGATTAGCGCCACATGAAAATTACACCTGGATTTTACGTGTGTTTAGACTGCAGGGGGTGGTCTTAATTTGGCAATGACTGACTGTATGCTGAACTCGATATCTGACTGACTGTATGCTGAACTCGATACTGACTGACTGTATGCTGAACTCGATACTGACTGACTGTATGCTGAACTCGTTTCTGACTGACTGTATGCTGAACTCGATACTGACTGACTGTATGCTGAACTCGATTCTGACTGATCTGTATGCTGAACTCGATACTGACTGACTGTATGCTGAACTCGATTCTGACTGACTGTATGCTGAACTCGATTCTGACTGATCTGTATGCTGAACTCGATCTGACTGACTGTATGCTGAACTCGATTCTGACTGACTGTATGCTGAACTCGATTCTGACTGATCTGTATGCTGAACTCGATTCTGACTGACTGTATGCTGAACTCGATTCTGACGGGGATCTTTTTAATGTTTGCTAAACTCGATTCTGACTGATCTGTATGCTGAACTCGATTCTGACTGACTCTGTATGCTGAAGTCGATTCTGACTCTGTATGCTGAAGTCGATTTTGGTTGACTCTGCATGCTGAACTCGATTTTGGTTGACTCTGCATGCTGAACTCGATTTTGGTTGACTTTGCATGCTGAACTCGATTCTGTAAAGTTGTTTTCGCATACGTTACCTACGGTACTGCCCTCTGCCGGCTTAGCTCGATTCGGCCAGAAGCACTTGAGCCGTTGCAGAACCCCCGGCAACGCTCCCGCCTGGCGGGCGTGGTCAGCGCTCGTGCACAAGCTTGAACTGGACAGTCGCCAGGTAATCCTTTATACCTCACACTAACATCTCTCTGTGATTACTGTCCAGTCTAGTGCCTATATCAACAACTAGGAGCTGTCACTGTTCGGACAGGGCAGCTGGCACTGAGCTGAGTAAATACCTAGTCCCACAACTGACCGTCGCGTGGCAGCCTCCGACCCCCCTCCCTTCCCCCCCTCTCCCCACCCCCGCCCTGTTTAATGCATCATCCGTCCACGGGAACGTGTCTATGTGGCCAAGGTTCTATGTTGTCCCGGCTCTATCTATATTCCCCGGGTTTATGTTGCCCATCCACTGCCCAGAGTGTCCGCACTTTTTCGCTTCGCATGTTACAACCCCGCAGAGGGGGTACTGCGAACTCAGAAATTAAGGTTTTCTCCCAGGCTCTCCATGTGCAGGGAGCCCATAGCCATTAAAGCCTGGAGATGGTCACAATACAATCGTGCACACTATGCCTATGGCCAACAATTCTAACCACGACAACTAGAGCCGCGGCAACACAGAGCCGCGGCAACACAGAGCCGAGCAACATAGAATCAGGACAATAAAAGATCCGGGGCAACATAGAGCCGAGCAACATAGAATCAGGACAATACAGATCCGGGGCAACACAGAGCCTAGCAACATAGAATCAGGGCAATAAAAGATCCGGGGCAACATAGAGCCGAGCAACATAGAATCAGGACAATAAAAGATCCGGGGCAACATAGAGCCGAGCAACATAGAATCAGGACAATAAAAGATCCGGGGCAACACAGAGCCGAGCAACATAGAATCAGGACAATAAGATCCGGGGCAACATAGAGCCGGGACAAGAAAGAGTCAGGGCAAAGAACCAGGACAATATAGATACGGGGCAACACAGAGCCTGAGCAACACAAAGCCGGGGCAATATAGAGCCTGACCAACAGAACCAAAACATCAGAGCCGGGGCAACACAGAGCCTGAGCAACAGAGCCTGTGCAACACCGAGCCGGGGCAACACTGAGCCTCAGCAACAGAGAACGAAGACAACACTTTCAGGGCAACACAGAGCCTGAGCAACAGAGAACAGAGACAACATAGAACATGAGCAACACAAAGTTAGGCCAACACAGAAACAGGGCAACACAGAGTCTGAGAAACAGAGACAACATAGAACATGAGCAGCACAAAGTTAGGCCAACACAGAGCCTGAGCAACACAGAGCCTGTGCAACAGAGAACAGAGAGAACGTAGAACCTGAGCAGCTCAAAGTTAGGCCAACACAGAAACAGGACAACACAGAGTTTGAGCAACAGAGAACCAAGACAACGTGAGCGGAAGGTCCTGGTCCATAAATGTTTAACTTATTCTAACCAAAGACGGCCCCAAAAGCATTCCCCCCCCCCCCTACTCCCCACCTCTCTCGCCAAGCAATCTTCAGTGGCACCGCATAATACAAACAAACCAAAAAATCAGATATATCACTTGGGTGAATTCTACAACCCTTTCGCCCCCCCTTCATCCGTCCCCTTCCGCATGCGTCTTCAATGGAATCACGTCAGATCCCAGACAGTCATGCAGCTAGGGGAAAAGAAAGGAGAAGAAAAGAAAAAAGACACAAACCCAGAGAGCCAGCCACCTTGGCTCCACACTTGCGAGGTGGCTTATGTGTATGCGCCCCCGCCCCCCCCCCTCCTCAGTGTGTGTGTGTGTGTGTGTGTGTGTGTGTG
>JABMCL010002018.1:417500-420000 GCA_018857735.1 Alviniconcha marisindica
GTGTGTGTGTGTGTGTGTGTGTGTGTGTGTGTGTGTGTGTGTGTGTGTGTGTGTGTGTGTGTGTGTGTGTGTGTGTGTGTGTCTGCTATGGTGTGAAGTACTGTCGTACGCTGTATTTGCATTGTGTTGTGTTTCTGTTGTGTTTCTATTGTGTGCAGCGTGTTCTGCTCGACTGTTTTATGTTGTAGTGCGTTGTGCTGTGCCGTGTTGCACTGGTGTGCTGTGTTGTGATGTGTGTTGTGTTCCAATGTGCTGTGTTGTGTTGCAGTGTGTGTGTTGTGGTGTATAGAGCTGCAGTGTGTTGTGCTGTGTTGTGTTACAGTGTGTTGTGCTGTATTGTGTTGCAATGTGCTGTGCTGTGTTGTGTTGCAGTGTGCTGTGCTGTGCTGTATTGTGTTGCAGTGTGCTGTGCTGTATTGTGTTGCAGTGTGCTGTGCTGTATTGTGTTGCAGTGTGTTGTGCTGTGTTGTGTTGCAGTGTATTGTGCTGTATTGTGTTGCAGTGTGTTGTGCTGTATTGTGTTGCAGTGTTTTGTGTTGTGGTGTATCGTGTTGTTGTGGGGCAATGTGTTTTGCTGCCATGTGCTGTGTTGTATTATGCTATATTGTGTAGTGTTGCAGTACATTGTGTTGCAATGTGCTACGTTGTGTCCCGTGTTTTGTATTATTCCTCACAGGAGAGAGAGGATTGTTGTCGGAGTCAGTGAAGGTGATGGCTTCTGTCTGTTCTAGACCCTTCACTCTCATTCCTCTACCAAAAGCACGCCCAATAGTTTCGCACTATGCATTCTGTAGATGACCCCCCCCCCCCCCCCCTCCCCCCCAACACACACACACACACACACACACACACACACACACACACCACCTCCCCTTTCTCTCTCCCGTCTGTGTCTTTTCATATATATCATGGTCCTCACCAGTACCAAATCCCTGGCTTTGGGGAAGCACAAACATGATTCACTTCCGGGAGGGATTGAGAAACACAGTAGGATCTTTATAAAGGGAGGTGGCTTTTCTTCTCTCGTTCTCCCCTTCTGATCTTACTTTGTCTGACTTATGGTCCTAAATATACTTAATGCCTGAGCAATCAATTACTTGTGTGTGTTTTTAAATATATATTTTGAGCAAACAAACAATATATATATAATATCATAAGAGAAACAGAGAGATAGTTCGTGTCTGTGATGTGTGCGTGCGTACGTGCGTGCGCGTGTGTGTTTGTGTGGGTGTGGGTGTGGGTGGGGGGTGGGTGTGGGGGGTGGGAGTGGGAATAGGTGCGTACGTGCCCCCACGCACGTACAAAAATGACGCAAGTTATAAATCTCCAGTCTCTCTGGAAATGACGGGAGGAAAAAAAGAAGAATTATATTAAAGACAGAAATTAAAGACAGAAAAAACGAAAAGAACAAAACGAGGAAACCCCCCAAGAACTGGAAATCCATCATTTGCAATAATCGGAGAATTGATGATAACGTCCACGAAGCTAGCCAGTGACCCGCCAACTGACAATGCCACAGACGCAAGAGTATTGGGAAGAGGAGCGGCCGGAGAGAGGAGACAAACACATCAGATATGGATCTCTGTCTTGGAACAAGGGACGGTGACGTATCACTGGTGATTCTTCTTCCTTCCAACTCTCATGGCTTGATTGGGTCCCCGGCCCCGAGCCGAGCCGGTCTCCATGCCTTGTGCAGCCGACGAGACTGGAAATCAATTATGTCAACTCGCTCCTTCTGCACGGTACAGTTCGGTCTTAGACCGTATCAGTGTTAACTTTTTCCTTTTTTATTCCCCCCCCCCCTTTCCCTCTCTCTCTGTCTCTGTGTCTCTCTGTGTCTGTCTCTCTCTGTCTCTCTCTGTGTCTCAGTCTCTGTCTCTGTGTGTGTCTCTCTCTGTCTTTCTGTCTCTGTCTGTCTTTGTCTCTCTGTCTGTCTGTCTCTGTCTATCTGTCTGTCTCTCTGTCTGTCTCTCCCTCTCTCCCTCCCCCCCCCCTCTCTCTCTCTGAGTATGTGTTATTGAAGTGTTCGATATGAATGCCTTTAACATGTACTCTGAAGAGAGAGGGAGACAGAGGGGGGAGAGAGGGGGAGAGAGAGGGAGAGGTGGAAAGAAAGACTGGTGGAAAGAGGAGAGAGAGAGAGAGGGGAGACAGAAGAAGAGAGAGAGGGAGACAGAGGGGAGAGAGAAAGACTGAGGGGAGAGAGAGAGGGAGAGAGAGAGAAGGGAGAGAAAGGGAGACAGAGGGGAGAGAGAGAGAGAGAGAGAGAGAGAGAGAGAGAGAGAGAGAGAGAGAGAGAGAGAGAGAGAGAGAGAGAGAGAGAGAGAGAGGCGAGGAGAGGAGGCGGAGTGGGGGAGTGGGGGTGGGGGGGGGGGGGGGGGGGGGCGGGACTGAGTGGGAGAGACAGAGGTCTTGTAGCAAAGATGGCAAACAAGAAACACATGCTGAGCTACGTGTGTACGCGGGCCATGCTCATCAGAAGAATGTGGTTGTAGCAAGG
>JABMCL010002018.1:422500-440000 GCA_018857735.1 Alviniconcha marisindica
TGGAAACGGCAGGTGGGGCAGATCAACCTGAGTAACGACACAAGGTCTATATATGTATACATACATCCCGTCTGTCCGGGAACCATGTTCTGATGGACTCAGGAAAACCGGAATTTGCGTGAGAGGCAAATTCAGGTGCGGGCTGCTGGCGTTACCTGGCTGACGCCTCACCTGTCCTGTGGAGTTGATTGCAGTCTGCCCGCAACGCAGCCGGTCGGCATCAGCGCCAAGTTATGACAGGTGAGCGCGTGCCTTTCAAACACTCGGCCACTCGGAGTAAACTCCGCTCTAATAAAGCCAGCGAGACGGTACCACGGATTCTGCTGTGAAATGCACAAGCGAGCGCCGAGCGAGAAAGAGAGAGATATTTTCAGAGACTGAAAATGAGAGAAAGAAAGTTAGTTAGTTGGTTAGTTGGTTGGTTGGTTGGTGCTTTGAGCCCAGTCAACCACATGGGCCTATATCAGGGCTAAGAGAGAGAGAGAGAGAGAGAGAGAGAGAGAGAGAGAGAGAGAGAGAGAGAGAGAGAGAGAGAGAGAGACAGACAGACAGACAGACAGACAGACAGACAGACAGACAGAGAGACAGACAGAGACAGAGAGAGACAGAGAGACAGAAAGAGACAGAGAGACAAAAAGAGACAGAGACACAGAGAGAGACAGAGACACACAGAGAGACAGAGACAGAGAGACAGGGCCAGAGAGAGGATATATGCATCGGACTATAGATCAAATGCACATTCGACGTCTTCTACCTTTATAAGAACAAATGCATCATAATACTGTTTAGTACGCAACTTCAATTCACGCAACTGTATCTATGTTTCCAGAAGAAATCTCTTACCGACAGGTAGACACAGGGTCTTTATTTAACCTGAGCAACAATTTTTAGTTCACGAGGGAGCAACAGGCACTGGTAGTCTGCACTTGTAAGCGTTGACACAGAAAGAAGTAAAGGGTAAACCAGTCAGTCCCTTCCCGTGCCCCAGCCGATGGTCCAACTCCAGCTGAAGCTACTTTCACCGGACTACACAGTGAGGTGACCAACCACTGAGCCACGAGCCTGTTATTGGTCGTTTTCAAGTGACATCACGGCAGTGAAGGGGTTAAAGACAGCAAGCAAAGGGAAAGACTGGTTTTGACGACGTCTTAAGCCCGTTCTTAATTGGGCGAATGTTTCTTCGTGAACCTAGTTGGAAGTATTCGGCGAAGCTAGTTGGTTCTTAATTGGGCGAACTTTTCTTCGCGAACCTAGTTGGAAGTTTTGTCGAAGCTATATTCGGGGTCCAAAAAGCTTCGCTCAACATGTTCTGGGAACATTCGCCCTATTCGACGATCATTGCTTCTGTGATTGGCTGAGAGCAGAGCTCTCCTGTGGATGAAGAAAAAATGAAAATAAAAATGGATGACGGTGTCGCTAGGTTCTTCACTCGCTTCGGAGGGAATTTGTTTATTTGTTGACTTGTGGGAGGCGCAGCCTTGTCTCGGAGACCCAGAATGAGATAGTAGTTAGTTGAATTACCCTGTGAGGGATGATGAAAGTATATTGACTTGACTTGACTTTAGCCTACATTTTCGATCATGCTGTCTGCTGCGCGACTGCCGCAAGTTCGGGCCGAAGCTTGCATCTCATTACAAGCCAGTTGAGAATGACGTAAAGTTTGGACTGTCCGAACCATATTCGGCGAACTAAAAGTTCAATTAAGAAACGAATCATAGTTCGTCGAAGTGTCCGAAGTATGTTCGGCGAACAAACATTCGCCCAGTTAGAACGGGCTTAAGGCATGGATTATTTTCTTCTCACCCCGCGTAAGTCATCAACAGACGATATTTCCTGCCTCCCGTCCTTCTGATCCACATACCGCTAAGCTATCGCGGCCCTGTCACCACAAGGATTTAAACCCCTCCTCCACGACGTGTCAGCAGAGATTGCAGTGCCTTCGGTGTCAGCAACACATCAAATATGACCCTCACCCTGATGGCCACCCAAAGTGTTGCCCGGAAGATGACGAACGAGACAAAGTATCGAGACGGACACGAGCAGCAGCCGCGCTCCGTTTTATCGGCGTTTGCCGGTGTGCTGATGGCGAGAAGGAAGAACAGGGCTCGCCCCTTTATCACATGTCTTTCGCTGAGGAAATAAAACAAACAAAGCCCGCGACATTTTTATCTGTCGTCCTTCGTTCAAGCAAAACAACGTCGGCCACTTTCCGCGTCCGGAGACTTCACCGCCCGGTCCTGAGCGCGTCCTTGACCACGGTTAACGGATGAAGAACCGCCAGCACAGACAGCAGCCACTGATGGAGATGACGTTGTGGGCAGACAGTGGACAGACAGTGTTATATATCTGAAGGCCAAAAGAGCCTTTCCGAAATGTCACAGGCAAATATGTAACGAGTTGATTAGTGGATTTTAACGCCGTCCATTAAACAGCAGGAACCCTGTAGGATTGACAGGACAGCGTTCAGTGAGATGACTACTTCAGGCAACTGTGCAGAGCTAATGAGGATAAAATACTACTTTGAAAGGGAAACATTCTATCGGCGTCACACATTAGTCAGAAAGATAAAGTATTTGTAACCCGTGATTATCATAATATGATCGTATCATTTAGGGGGCATACCAGAAGAGCGCTTAGCTCGCAAGGAAGTGCCTATAAGTCCGCTTTTTTGCAGTCAGAAGGCGCGCATTTCTTATGACTATAAGCTCGCGTTTAACTCTCTTTATTCGGGGTGTGTGTGTGTGTGTGTGTGTGTGTGTGTGTGTGTGTGTGTGTGTGTGTGGTGTGTGTGTGTGCGCGCGTGCTTTCGTGAGTGCGTGCGTGCGTGCGTGCATGCGCGCGCGCGCGCGTTTGTGTGTGTGTGTGGTGTGTGTGTGTGTGTGTGTGTGTGTGTGTGTGTGTGTGTGTGTGTCTGTCTGTCTGTCTGTCTGTCTCTGTGTGTGTGCGTTTGTGTGTGAGTGGGGGGAGGGGGGCTGTCTCCGTGCGTGCCTGAGTGGTGGCGTGTGTTTTGCCGGCTGCAGTGTGTACACAAAACACGCTCTCTCTCTCTCTCTCTCTCTCTCTCTCTCTCTCTCTCTCTCTCTCTCTCTCTCTCTCTCTCTCTCACACACACACACACACACACACACACACACACACACACACACACACACACACACACACACACACACACTTTCATTCTTCTGGTCAGGAGATGAGAATGCAGCCGAGGGTGCGCGTAAGTTGGCGTAGAGTACGTGCGGTTCATTAGCCGGTTGCTTGGCATGCGTGCTGATTGACAAATGGAACACGCACCCTAATCGTAGAGGGCGTTAAAAGCCTCCAAGCCCAAGGCACTTTGAACCGAATGGACAGTTGCGGATAACCGGCTGTGGAGACCAGCAGCTGGACAGACACAAGAACTGACTTTTCTCTATCTCTCCGGAAGGAAGATGATGTACCTCTGGTGGAGCTTATGCACCTTTTATTTACTCGCACGCCAGGTAAGAGTTACCGTAGGCGACTAAGGTCTTTGTTGTGTTTTGTGTGACGGTCTTTCGAGCGCTAATTAACTCTCTTGTGTGTTGATTCTCCGGAAGAAACCCTCTCTGGACTCAAAAGCTACAGTTGGGTTTAACTTGGCTCATCCCAGGACGAGGCAGTCAGAATAATACTCCTTCTGATTCGCCCTGATTTAACCGTAATGGTTGACTGGGCGTAAAACACCAAGTTACCTTCTTCAGACCATCATCATATCTGTTTTGATCCACTAGAGGAACTAAACTTCTCAAAGCACATTGTATACAACAAGCAGAAGACACCAAAATAAAAAAAGTGTACTCAAAGATTTTGTTTAAAATGATCCCTTGTATATTCGTCCGTAACGATTAGTGGGACTTGCTGCTAACAACAGCAGCAGAGGGCGGCCTCGTTCGTCCGTGTTGCACGCACCATGTCTTCGATATTGGACATGAAAGTTGTGTGCTCACGTCGCACGAGTACACCGTCACGTCAGGCCAGTTTTGACACCCGACGGTGTTTTCTACATCAGGTCCGGCTAATCACTACGGAGCAAAGTAGGATTCTAAATTGAAAATAAAATCAACTTGATTTTTTAACACAAAATCATCGATTTTTTTAACACAAAATCAATCTCTGTTTTGGTGTCGTGTACCTTGTTGGAAAAATACCAGCCTGCTTGACATGTTACGTCTTGAGACAGCTATTATATAGCTCACAGAAATAATTATACAACGACAAGAGCGTGGTCAACAAAGAACAGGCAGTGTGATTCTGTTCATCTTTGTGCTGTGCCTTATTTCTTAAGCTCTGTCCTGCTGCATGCCTGATGTCGCCTGAGCCGGTTTGGCCTAGCGGTAAGGCGTTAGGCTGGTAAACAGAAGAAACTCGGTTCGATTCCGCGCTTCGACTCTCCTTTCTCTTGAAAAGTTGTGGGTTATGGACACTGTCACAACACACTGACGCCAGCTAAAACACCAAGGCTACACTAAAATGTTATGCAGCTGCATAACAGCTGAATCATCTGCGGTTAATGTTGTTGTGAATTTCCTCAGCTGAACACTCTGCGGGTCACACGGTTGGAATATATATGTAACTGTACATTGACAAATGCACTCCACAGAGTGAGAAGAGTGTGTGTGTGTGTGCCCGTTTGTTTAGTTTTTGTTTGTTTACTTTTTGTCTCTCTCTTTTCTGTTCTTTTTCATAACCCCGCATTGATAGACTGAGAAGATTGTGTGTGTACGTTGAGAGAGAGAGAGAGAGAGAGAGAGAGAGAGAGAGAGAGAGAGAGAGAGAGAGAGAGAGAGAGAGAGAGAGAGAGAGAGAGAGAGAAGAAGAAGAAGAAGAAGAAGAAGAAGTTTAAACCAAGCAACAGTAATTGCTTGGATGGACCAGGAGCCATCTACCGGTTCATTGGGAGAAGAATGTACTAATGGATTCCCGGCCTTCCGTCCAACAGGCGCGACTGTGAAGAGATTCCTGTCTAAACGATCTCTCAGCAGAGAACGGTCGGTATGCCAGTCATTCCACAGAAAATGTCCCAGGTTGCATGCAAATCCTCCCAAATGTACCCAATAAGAGTAAATAAGCAAATACGGAACTAACAAATCAACGAAATCATCGTCTAAGGTTTCTCAGTCTCTTGTCCTTTCTTTCGTCGTTTTTAATGAACCGTTTTAGCATAAGCATGGAAAATGCCAGCGTACCTCCTTCTTCCTATCGACTGCTTGTCATCTGAGCAGAAATACACACAAATCAAGCGCCTTTCCCCTCTCATTATCTCTCAATGGACTTGCAGATTACAATACTGGCAGATCCTAGGGAAGGTGCGCTGACAGGCAGGAAGACTGCCAAGCAGCCGAGTGGAGAAATAGTGTTCTAGAGACTCACTGGAAGACAGATGCAGGTAGTAGATCATGACGTACCGCTAGGTGAACGAGAGGCACCTCATCGACCATCTATCATAAAGTTTAATCTGACCTAGATTTCGTGGTGATAAAGTAATACTCTTCAGTACTGTGTCGCCGAACCGATGACAGTAACTAACTTGGAGTTTTACGTCCAGTCAGCCAGTACGTTAGATCAGGGCGACCCGATGACAGAACAACCAGCAACTGAAATACGTCAACTGTGCTATTGGGGAACACTACGCTAACTTCCGCGTCAGTCCTGACTGTTTGCGGAGGATAGTGGCTTTGATTCTGGCGATCATTTAAATTATTTCGGTGACGAAAAGTCGGCATCCGCGATGGAGCTGTCAGGTGACAGATACCTCTGTACAGCTGTTTAAAACGAGTTGTGTTTAGATGCTTCGATAGCTTGTTCGGTGATTTATTAAAACAGGACTGGGAGGGAAATCACAGTGGACTGAGAAAAGGCGGCAATTCAAGACACAGACCTTTGAATGGCGTGTAAGTGGATCTACACACATAAAAGTTGCAAAATAACACTGTTTATTAGGACAAAACACTGGGTAATCCACTTTGTCAAACTACAAAACGACACTTAAACAACAATTAAATGATGAAAAACGATGAAAAATAAAATGGAGAGCTAACCCACTTGTCTTTTTGGGGGTGAGCTATGGCCGGTGCTTGTGATGAAAAATGAGTTGGAAAGCTAATCCACTTATCTTTTAAGGGGGTGAGCTGTGTCCGGTGCTTGGACAAGTACCGGGTATAGCTCACCCTCGAAAAGACAAGTGGGTCCAAGCACCTGACATAGCTCACCCCCAAAAAGATAAGTGGATTAGCTCTCCATCTCATTTTCATTGTTTTTCACCGTTTAATTGTCGTTTAAGCATTGTTTTGTAGCTTGATAAAGGGGATTACCCCGAAAACTCGCGTGTTGTGTTCTGTCCTGATAAATAGCGTTATTTTGAAACTTTTGTGTGTTTGGATCTTGTTTTAGAATGCTAGCAGTCATTCTTGTTTCAGATTTTGGCGTGTAAGTGGGTTAGCTGGTTAGCAATTGGATTTTAACGTCCCGTCAACCACACCGCGTCACAGCCGGACGAACAAACCCCGTTCACAGGACAATACACATCCAGTAAATCTCAAGGACTGGCTGTTAGATAGGTCCAAATGGACCTAACGCTACTATCCTTGAGTATTACAGTTTTCGAGTTCCAGTTCCAGTTCTTGTCATACACGTATCCAAAAGAATGCCCAGGTCAGCGCTACAAACTCAGTCCAAACACAAATACATCAGGGGAAATCTCACAACAGACCAGAAAGGGCACACTCACTGGTCCAGCGGTTGGACGGATGGACACAAGCAGTTGGTGGCAGGCGGATCGGCGGGAGGCAAAATACACAGGTGAAGTAATGAGTGTCTGAGTAAGTGTAGCAAAGAAGAAAAAAAGAAAAGGAAGAAACAAAGGACTAAAATAAATAATGGGGGAAGCTCGAGAAGTTCGAGTTCAATGTTGCTTTACGTCCACAGTGACAATACGGACTATTAGGGACGTGGAACCCAGGACGTCCATCTCGACTTTCACACAGTTCCTGAGCTCTGTGTTCGAGCAAGGAATGAAAACGGTTAACTGAAGGACTAGATAAATAAATGAGTGACTGTGATCTAACAACGGCAGAGTCAGCAGTACTCGTATCACAGTACCACTGACCTTTGCCCGACCGTTTCCGTCTCGGCCCTCTGCGAACGACTTCAAAGTGTGACTATGATCGTGAACATCACTGACGTGACTATTGGGTCAAAATCAGCACAAAACTGACTCAGTTCATAAGGAAATAAGAGACAGTAGATAAGCAAATTAAGCGACGGATACACTGACGAAT
Organism: Alviniconcha marisindica; assembly: GCA_018857735.1. Taxonomy (NCBI): domain Eukaryota; kingdom Metazoa; phylum Mollusca; class Gastropoda; family Provannidae; genus Alviniconcha; species Alviniconcha marisindica. Next base: position 429,799 of record JABMCL010002018.1, read on the forward strand.
ATGCTAGGAGAAAAAGAAGAACAAAAGAAGAAAAGACAGAACGAAAGAAAGTTGCAGCAAGCGCAGTCTGGAATCTTTCATTTTCAGGCTTTGCAGGCGAGAAAGGGAGAGCGGAGGAAGATGGTATCAGCAGCAGTGGCGGCGAGTATTAGCAGTATTACGTCTGTGCTGCTCTCACAACTATGCACGTGCAGCGGGGAGGCCGCACTCAACTGATAGCCAAATGTCAGCAGTCGCCATATTGCCCACCTCTCCACCAGACCAACATCCGAGACACACCTGGGTCGATAAGGAATTGAGGAAGGGTGTCCCGCTTTTTCTCCTTCTTCCTTTTTCAACTTTTAAAAACCTCTTCCATTATCCCTTTATTTAACATGTATTCTATGCTATATATTATTTATTTTGTGGAGGGATGATTTTTTTCCCCTTCATGCCGGCACCTCTTGTTTAACCAAAGGCTCCGTAATTACCGCAGCGGGTATCGCTCACGAGTGATTTAATTCCATTCGCCCCGGTGACGAATGGGAAGGAACTGTGAAAGACAGACGAAGCTGCGCAGAATGGAAAGGCGCGGCAACTGAATCACCTTGTACCAGCCATGCAATGAATAAGCATATTGTTGTCTGCAGTCAGACAGTGAATAGGCATACTGTTTTCTGCAGTCAGACAGTGAATCAGCATACTGTTGTCTACAGTGAGTAAGCATGATGTTGTCTGCAGTTAGGCAGTGAATACGCATGATGTTGTTTGCAGTCAGACAGTGAATAATCATGATGTTGTTTGCAGTCAGACAGTGAATAATCATGATGTTGTTTGCAGTCAGACAGTGAATATAAGCATGATGTTGCACACAGTCAGTTAATCAACCTGATGTTGTCTGCAGTGTATCAAATGATGTTGTCTGCAGTCATATAGTGTATCGGCAGTCAGACAGTGAAGCAACATGTTCTCTGCAGTGAGACAGCGAGTCAGCATGATGTTGTCAGCAGTCAGACAGTTAATCAGCATAATGTCTGCAGTCAGACAGTCCAAATTAACACGATCTTATCTGCAGCCAGATAGCGAATAATACAACTTATTGCTAAGTGTCGATACCACTGCGCTAGGAATGTTTTGTGGTGCCAAGTACACTCATCACACATCCACGCCAATCGTAAAACATCATTAAATTACAACGGCAAACATCAGGGTAAAACGCCATTGATAAATAAATACACGAGCAATGAAAACCAAGAACAGACAAAACACACACACACACACACACACACACACACACACACACACACACACACACACACACACACACACACACACACACACACACACACACACACACACACACACACACACACACACACACACAAGAAACAACAACTGAATAAGCACGGTGTGTGGGCCTGTGCTGGCTGGCGCAGGAACTGAGACAGAATATCTGCCTGATGTCACTATCTCACAATTTGTCCTTCGTCTGCATGCAATGCACGCCCAGGTTCTGGCGAAGTTTCTCCCCCCAGGTGAATCAAATTAACTATCTCGATCTAATGAGTCCAGGATTAAAAGACGTTACACCCCTGATTTTTCTTCTAACCGGCCTCCCCTGAAGGGGGTCTGGGGATGTCTGATGTCTCCTTGTTGTCTGGAGTCTCAGGGATGTCATTTGATTCCCCTTTCCTATCTCCCCTCTTTCTTTTTTCTGCCTAGTCATGTTGCTCTTTCTGTCTTGTCTTTTTTCTGCTAATGGAAGTAACTATCTCGTTCAAATGAGTCGCGGATTAAAAGACGTTACACCCCTGATCTTTCTTCTGACCTGCCTCCCCCGAAGGGAGGTGGGGAATGTCTGATGTCCTCCTGCTGTCTGGAATCTCAGGGCTGTCATCTGATTACCCCTCCTCTCCCTTGTTTCTCTGTTTGGTGCTGTTGCTCTTTCTGTCGTGTCATTTTTCTGCTAATGGCCCATTGACCTGACTTTCTTTGCTCAGAAAATGTATAGTATTTTTCGCTAAGAGGTAAGCTGTTTGTATGGCTCCTCGTGAGCAGCTAGGAGAATGATGATAGGTCGTGTGCCCAGGTCGCTGCCATGCGGCACCGGTATTTGCGATAATCCATTTAATAATACTCTGTGTGTGTGCGTGCGTGCGTGCGTGCGTGCGTGCGTGTGTGTGTGTGGACTGTTTCTGTCCATTCCCTTTTAATTTTTTCTTTAACCTGGTACTGATAATAGCAGCACGTCCTAGCCTAATATGCATTTTTTAATAAGTGCAATATTGAAGAGACAAGCTCTTCAAAAAAATGTTCTTAATGTTTGTGTATGTCTGTTTTGTTTTATGTTTGTGATTTTGCAAGACCTGTTCTGAGAATTTTTTTTTTTTTTTTTTTTGACAATGAGAACAGTCTTGAAATGTGCATTCGCTTGACAGTTTGGCTGTCCTGAGGTAACCCTGTACGGCTGACAGAACGTTAACATTCAATTAACATCTGACTAACCCAGCTGCTTTCGAACAAAAAGATCACATACGCACGTTAAAGATCTTCTAGTCTATGTCAGAGTTGGAGGGATATAGTGTAACCGAGTGCATATGCACACTGTGTTTGTGTTGTTTTACTCTGTGTGCCGCTCTGTCAGTGTTATTTCAAGTGTGTACGTCATTCGATCTTTTACGTATGTGTTACGTGTTATGATTCTGACGTCACTGAAAGACTGAGAGAGCGCGAGAGAAAAAAGCGAGAGGGAATAACAACGACCTCTCGCATGTACCACCAGAAAGACAAGAAGAAATAAAATCAGCAACCTCTGGTTGTGGCTCGTTTGTTGTCCCTTACTTCCAACCTGTAACTTCCATCGACCGTTTACAATAGAAACAATCAAATAATCCTTTACGCACTAAAAACAAACAAAACAACAACAACAAACACGTATGAGCGCAGAGTCTGCTCGAAAGCGTTGTATAAAAGCGACCAATCAGTCAGTCATGTACAGGGCAGATGGCAAATAACTGACTGACCACTGGCTCTCAGCCTGATCGTCCGCACAGCCCTGGTGAATCCGAGATTCGGTATCTCGTCTGGCAGGAAATAGACCCGAGCGCTAGTTCCTCGGATGAGGACGACAGGCATATTGGATCTAAGAGCTTCCGATTGCGCACATAAAGATTTTTCGGCAGTCTGAAATCAATGAAGGACATTACAGGCAGCCTTTTCAGCCGCCATGGCAATATTAATCCATATTCTCCACAAGGCAAATACATCGCGCACACCAATATTCAATTCAATTCAAGGCAGTTCTAAAAGCGATGTCTTAAATTAGCTACCAAATACCGATTCGCATTCCGTTGTCTACGAATTGGGAATTAATTCTTAATGCGCAGTTAAAACCCCGATGCAGGTTCTTCTTTGCATTCCTATTCCCAGTAGTGCTTACAATGAGCATTTTAGCTTTCATTCGCTTCCATGCGTGTGAATGGCCAATTGGTTTCTGACGGACCCTTCAAACCTGCTTACGTCGCGGAACTGATACATGGAAACAAGACAGACGCAATCAAAGTACACAGAAATAAGACAGACTCAATCAAAGTGAGTGCTGATGAGATGTGAGAAATTTCTACAGCGCTTAAATCGCCTGCATAAAAGTCACGGGTATAGCCATCTTAACTGACACTACTGGGGAAACGCTGTGGTCCATGTTAAAAACAGACAGTACACGCACTGTCGATAATGCGTAGAAAGTACAATAAAGTGGGGTGTAGTGTGTGTGTGTGTGTGTGTGTGTGTGTGTGTGTGTGTGTGTGTGTGTATGTGTGTGTGTGTGTGTGTGTGTGTGTGTGTGTGTGTGTGTGTGTGTGTGTGTGTGGTGTGTGTGTGTGAGTGTTGGTGTGAGTGAGTGAGGGTGAGTGTGTGTGTGTGTGTGTGTGTGTGTGTGTGTGTGTGTGTGTGTGTGTGTGTGTGTGTGTGTGTGTGTGTGTGTGTGTGTGTGTGTGTGTGTGTGTGTGTGTGTGTGTGGTGTGTGTGTGTGTGTGTGTGTGTGGTGTGTGTGTGGTGTGTGTGTGTGTGTGTGTGTGTGTGTGTGGTGGTGTGTGTGTGTGTGTATGGTGTGTGTGTGTGTGTGTGTGTGTGGTGTGTGGTGTGTGTGTGTGGTGTGTGTGTGTGTGTACATGCGTGCGTGCGTGCGGGCGGGCGGGCCAGCGTTCGCGCGCGCGAGTTTGTGTATGCACGCGCTTTATGAATACACTTTTACACAGTGTTGCCCAGGTAAGGCATCCTGCCTTTTCCCCAAACTGACGGGAATTAATAAAATGCTAAGAATGCATAGGTAACTTTAACCTCGTCGGCTGCCACAACGGATCACGAGTGCCATGTGCACGTGGCGGTGACGGAAGCCTATTAAGTCGTGGGATTCTTCAACCTGCCAGTTTCAACATGCACACGGCGCGCACCCCGAGTTACTCATGCCTGACAAGCTTAACCCTTTCGGTGCCAGGGAGGGCATATCTGAGCCTGAAAAACTGCAGCGCTTAGAGTCAAAAATACATTTTTAAAGTTCTACTCTTTTTTTTCCCCTTCTCAAAGGCAAATATAGAAGACACTCAAAACTCCTCTCTCTCTCTCTCTCTCTCTCTCTCTCTCTCTCTCTCTCTCTCTCTCTCTCTCTCTCTCTCTCTCTCAAGACAACTGCCATCATCAGCAAGATATATGTAAAGACAGATTGTGCACGATTCAATATTCAGTTGGCGGGCACTGAAATGGTTAAAGCGTCTGTGCATGGTTTTAAAGGAGTGCCCAAATCACAGATGTGGCCCAGTGCTAGATACCGTAAGGTAATTTCAGCTACTTGAACCTGGGGTATTTAATCGGAATGTTGAAATGCTCAATGTTTTGTTGTGGTCCTCCGTTTACGGAAATAAAACATCATGAAAGCACGACTCTAAGTGCATCCATCTGGTGCCGAGCAAGCTACATCAATGACGTCATGAACAGGACCGAAATGTGTAGCAAAAACATCGATTACGTCACAAGCCAAGCCTTTTCTGCTCTTCATAATCATTGGTAAAGAAAAAACCATCCTGGCTGCGAACCGAGAAGCTCAAATTCGAAGCAAAAAAAGAACCGCTTTTGTATATATATATATATATATATATATATATATATATATATATATATATATATATATATATATATACTGACAGAACAAAACCAAATGAAGTCCTACAGATGGAAATATTGGCACATTTTCGATGTCTGTTTGACTAAATTGCATCTTCGTATCGGATCCGCTTTAAACAAATAGAACAAAACAAAAAAACATTCATTTCGTAGCTGTTTGGTGTTGCACCATAAGTCAGTCAAATACCTGTCATCTCGTGCGCCATGACGTGTACAGAACTAGCAGTCTAATCAGTTGGAAGGCTACCTGTTTACTGTTCAAAAAGGTCCACAGGGACATTGATGCGCACGACGCTGCGACGCAATTTATCGACCTCTGTTACATTTACACATCACGCTGAGACGTCAGGGGGTCAGTGTCCTGTTCACTGGTACACACACACACACACACACACGCACGCACGCACGCACGCACGCACGCACACACACGCACGCACGCACGCACGCACACGCACACACACACACACACACACACACACACACACACACACACACACACATGGAGACGAAATGGTGCAAAAAGGCATGAGTCCTGCATGAGTTGGATAAAAACAACAGAAAGTGAAAGTGGAAAAGGCGTCTACGCTCGAAGGACACAGCAAAGGCATAGTCATGTACGAAGACACAAAGTCATACAAGTATAATACCAGAGAAAAGTAGTCTATTTTTAGATCACTCTCCGTCACCCTTCCCCCTTTTCGGGAGCCTCAGCCTATTCCCAACATGTTCGCTTCAGTGTTCAAGGTTGAAGCTGAATCTCCCTATCTCTCTCTCTCTTGTACTCTTGCATGTCATTAGGGGCGGATAATGTGAAAATGCCAGTGGGAGCTTAAACCTGCATCCTTGTGTATCCCTCCCCCCACCCCCACCCCTCTCTCTCTCTTTCCTCTGAGTTTGTGCAGCAAAGGAAACTTGGCTATCCGCCAGAATGCAGACAATACACTGCACACGTCAGCTGTTCTAGTTGTTGGCACGGAGCGCACGTGCAACAAGCACACCGCTAATTAACAAGCAGCGGTTGGGGACGTAACGTCACTGCGATTCGTGGCAATGTTTCACACGAAGCCGTCGAGAGTACGCCATTCCAATGCCGCCGTCGTTCACGAATACTCATCGTCATTGCATTGACAACACATCCTGCTAAAAAACCCGTCGTTCACGAATACTCATCGACATTGCATTTCCCACAGACGTTCGTACCCATCGTCATCGGATTTACAACACGCCCTATCAATACCACCGTCGTTCATACTCATACGTCATCACACTGACAACACACCCTATCAGTACCACCGTCGTTCATACTCATACGTCATCACACTGACAACACACCCTATCAGTACCACCGTCGTTCATACTCATACGTCATCACACTGACAACACACCCTATCAGTACCACCGTTGTTCATACTCTTACGTCATCACACTGACAACACACCCTATCAGTACCACCGTCGTTCATACTCATACGTCATCACACTGACAACACACCCTATCCACCGTCGTTCACGAATATTCATCGTCATTGCATTTCCCACAGATGTTCGTACCCATCGTCATCGGATTTACAACACGCCCTATCAGTACCACCGTTGTTCATACTCTTACGTCATCACGTTTACAACACACCCTTTCAGTACCACCGTTGTTCATACTCATACGTCATCACACTGACAACACACCATATCAGTACCACCGTTGTTCATACTCATACGTCATCACATTGACAGCACACCCTATCAGTACCACCGTTGTTCAGATTCATACGTCACCACATTGAAAACCCTCCCCATCAGTATCACCGTTGTTCATACTCTTACGTCATCACATTGAAAACACTCCGTATTAGTACCACCGTTGTTCATACTCTTACGTCATAACACTGAAAACTCTCCATATTAGTACCACCGTCATTCATACTCATCAAACCACACAGCTTTCATTCAAAAGCAAGGTCCCTCATCAACTCCACTGTGGCTGGTCCGCCAGGCCACCAAGCGCGCATTCAGCCACAAGGCCCTTCCTTCTTCCACAAAAGTGATACCGACGTTAAGTTGGAACAGCAAAAAGAATGTCCCTCATTAACTGCCTTCTGGGCAGTGCACCGAGCCACAGAGCCCACATTCAATGCAAGGTCATAATTCCATTGTGGCCGGTCCGCCAAGCCACACAGCCCTCATTCAACCACAAGGTCCTTCATTACACATACTGTGGCCGGTCCACCAAGCCACACAGCCCTCTTCCCACCGCAAGGTCTTCCCATAAGTCTACCCTCATTCAACGGCAGAATCCCTTCCTATCCCAACTGGGGCCGGTCCGACAAGCCACGCATCCCTCATTCAACCACAAGGTCCCTGTTTAACACCCATGTGGCCGGTCCGACAAGCCACACATCCCTCATCTAATCACAAGGTCCCTCTTTAACACCCATGTGGCCGGTCCAACAAGCCATAAGCTTACATCTCTCATCCAATCACAAGGCCCTTCCTTAACACCCATGTGGCCGGTCCAACAAGCCACGCAGCCCTAGCTCTTCCCACCGCAAGGTCCCAGACTACTTGCGTCGAGTCCGGCCGGCCTATTAGTAGCTGCCGCCCAGCCGTCTTCCCACTCAGTGAGCACCGGGTCCCTCGGGGCACCTCCACTCAGCCACCAAGCCCTCCTTCCACTGCACGTCCCTCGTGACAGTCCACAATGCAGCTGTGATTGCTGCTCAGCGGCCGCCCCAGCACGCTTAACCTGGTAGCGGTGAGTACTCATTAGTGCTGCTGGCCCTGGCCTGCTGATGGGGCAAGGCCAGAGACGGCCTGGCGCTGATGAACTGCTTAACGTACTTGTTGACTGGCTGTCCTGGCGGGCCCGGCCCATGAGCCATGTACTACTGCTCGGCTGGGGGCTGGGCATTAACGTTATCGGCTGGTGGTTCAAACCCCTTCCTCGGAGAGTCAGTCTCTTCTTTGGAAGAAGAAGAAGAACAACAACAACAACAACAAAAAAGGTCTCTCGTGTCACCTTGTGAATCTGGTGAATATTTGATCATTATTGTTAAAAAATATAATTGGGATTATTAATTTGTGGGTTGCAGTAACTGTTAGTCAATATTTGTTGTCCAAAAAATAATTGCCAGACTTGGAGCCAAGGGGGAATCAAGGAAGGTGGCCCAACAGAGGTCTTGGCGGACGAAGCAAGATCGCCACTTCATCAGCTTGACCAGAGGACAAGAGGAGCACAGAGACTGTATCGTCCAGTGCTTTTCAACTCAATCTTCCCACGCACCCTCAGGAACTGAAACCTACTCCCAGCCTGGCTGACCGAATCTACATCCTTAAAAGCATTCCAGCGAGGCCTGAGCAACTGCCCCCACAACCCTACACTGTAAATAATTTTGAAATCTTTGAACACAGCAACCACTGCTAAAGCCAAAGCAACCTGCTTGTCAGAAGAGTCTTCTGAAGCAACAGCGTTCCCCGTGAAGCCGGTCCTGTACACGGAGAAGAAGAACTGTACACGGAAGAAGAAGAACTGTACATGGAAGAAGAAGAACTGTACACGGAAGAAGAACTGTACACGGAAGAAGAAGAACTGTACACGGAAGAAGAAGGAGAAGAAGCACAACGCAAGGCCCCTTGATCACGAAACTGATGTCCTTGGAGAGAGAGGCTAAGAAAAACGCGACGATCTGTCTGCAGACTACCCTGGAGCCATCGCAGATCTGACGATTGACGGATTCTTGATACTGAAGGCCCAGACAACCGCGAAGATCATATCAGGGCGAAACACAAGTCATCAAATCACAGGTGTAAAGTCTGATTGGTTGCGCAAGACGTGCAACATTTTGTGTTTGAAGACAGTGGTGACAGACGGACATGACTAAGTCCAGCCCGTCAACAATAACAGAATATTACTATTTGCATTTCACTCATCCACAACTGACAAACACCACTTTTCTATTTCGGAACAAAATCAAACTAAACGAGCCGGAAAGGTAGATATGTAGAAGGGAGCGGCTCTAACTATAATTATATATAAAATAAAATAAAACCACCTAAAATGAAGTTGAATAAAAACGGGAAGGTAGAAATTAGAACAGCTCTATAAAAAGAGATTATCTTATTTTGCATGTAAATCATTAAGCCTGCCACCAAACACATGTGCAGCGAAATTAATTCGTTTATTTTGCTTTGAAGTGGAGTGACAGATAAGATCAGCTGCGGCAGAGCCCTGATTTAGAGAACTCGATCGTTTCACTGACAAGCTTTTCCGACCAAAGCATGAGAGGTTTCTTCGCGTGATTAGACTAACATACGTGCCATTCGAATGCAGCATGAATTAGATTAGACTGATCAGCGGACAGAAAAGCTAACGACTAAAAGTAACAAGGCTTTGATTCTTTCTAGTGACATCTTTTCTCTCTCTCACTGGGAAAGAATAAAATGATGTATTTCTGAATTCAAACCTCGATCAATAAATGCAACATGCTCTTGTCTTTGCTTTCCTTGTTTGATCACGACAAACATGAGAAACAAGTATTCGGCAAATTTTATCCGAAGAATTATCGCTTTCCCTGAATCCACTTGACAAATAAAACCATAGGAATAGCAAATACAAGTTCCCAATTAGCCAAACTGTGCAGGGAAGTGAAAAGGTGCTATTTCAGCCTTCTCTACATCCGCTTTGATCACGTAAGTTCTTTTGGGCAGGTAATCCCTCGCACTTTCTCCGCAGTCTCTGGCTGGCTGATTACGCACTCTGTGTTGTTGGCCTCTCGTCACTATAAATAATCCCATTACTTTTGCTCGGTGCGTGACCGGCCGGAACTCAATCAGTTGCGGGAATTGAAGGGACCGTTTCAAGCGGTCCAGTCTCGGTGCAGGGTGGATAGCGTTGCAGTTGTAGTGGGATCTGCTTCCTTTCTCTCGCCTTACTGCGCTTCTTCCGACCGCTCCCCTGCCCCTCGCCCTTTACGATTCCGTGAAATGCCAGCAATTTAATGCTCGTTTGTTTCTAACCAACAGTTGCTGAGAGGTGTGCGGCGTGCTACCAGC
>JABMCL010002018.1:447500-450000 GCA_018857735.1 Alviniconcha marisindica
CTCTCTGTCTCTGTCTGTCTGTCTGTCTCTGTGTGTGTGTGTGTGTGTGTGTGTGTGTCTCTCTCTCTCTCTCTCTCTCTCTCTGGTTGATACAAGCAAGTGGCGGCACACCTGCTGCAGTAGCAGGGAGTATGTGTTATTGATCGGGGCTGGCAGACATTGAAAGGCTACATGTACACACCACAGTCGTACAAATCGACAGCAGCAATGAGTGTGTGCTCTGACAATGTGCGGGCTAATACACGGCACAGTCTCTCTCCTTTCTTATTTTAATCTGTCAAACAAAAGTGTTCACGGAGATATCCCCACCCCACCCCCCACCCCTCCATCCTTGGCCCCGCGCGCGGGGTGGTTTTGTGTTTGTGTGTGTGTGTGTGTGTGTGTGTGTGTGTGTGTGTGTGTGTGTGTGTGTGCGTGCATGGTGTGTTGTGTGTGTGTGTGTGCGTGTGCCTGTGTGTGTGCGCGTGCGTGCGTGCGTGTCCCGCTGTGCTTCTCTTATATCACTAATTGTCATTGCCATAACTCAGTTCAGACCAGAGGAATGACATCAGACAAGGACATAACATCATTTACGTTGGCCAAACGCAGTAGCAGTAGCTGCATCGGCGGTAGTGGTAGTAGTAGTAGTGGTAGCAGCAGCACTGGGACTGTTACAGTAGTAGTAGTAGTAGTAGTAGTAGTAGTAGTAGTAGCAGCAGCACCAGTAGTTGTAGTAACAGCAGCACTGGGATTGTTACCGTAGTAGTAGTAGTAGTAGTAGTAGTAGGCAGTAGCAGCAGCAGCAGCAGCAGCAGCAACAGCAACAGCAACAGCAGCAGCAGCAGCAGCATAACAGCAGCACTGGGACTGTTACAGTAGCAGCAGTAGTAGTAGTAGTAGTTAGTAACTAAGTAAAGTGGTGTTTTACGCCCAGTCAACCAGTGCGGTTATATCAGAGCGGTAGTAGCAGTAGTAGTAGTAGTAGTAGCAAATTTGACGTGCTTGTAGGAACTAGAACATGGAAAACAGCTGAACAGACACAGACCTGCCTAGAACATACATCTGTCAAAGAATAGACACTTTGACGAAAGCAGTCTGACGTGGTTCCTGAATACCTTTTCCATTTTTGTGCTCAAAATACACATTAGAAAATGGTTACAAGCACCTGATCCCTTTGCTCAGTTTTCGTCTGGTTAATTCTGGCACTCTTGTCTGTTGTCATTGAGCGTGTTACACCCGATACTCTGCAGTGCTGAAGCAGTCTACCTCTTTTCTAGCAGTGACAAAAGAGATAAGTCAACAGATTAACAACAGCAAATATTGTTTGGTGTCATATCTATATATAATATACATACACCTGTCAAATACGTGTAGGGTATGCGCAGAAGACAGACCACACACACACACACACACACACACACACACACACACACACACACACACACACACACACACACACACGTGTCGTGTGTGTGGTATGTGCGTGTTCTGCGTTTACCGTACGACTGTACGTACATGACATCGTATTTTGCTGTGGAATTAGGAACATTTTCCCTGAAAATTTGCATCTTGTTGTCTACGTCATAATAAATGTTCTTTTGAATCTTATATGTGTGTGGAATTATGGTTGATCGAAATGATAACACCAACAATCTCTATTTTGAACATTAAAAAAATCCATAAAAACAACAAAAAACACGAACAAACAAAATAAAACACAAACAATTTGATGTCAGGTGCCTATATTCTGTCCAGAATAGAAAAACAACAACATAAAAACAAAAAACAAAAACACAAACAAACAAACAAAATAAAACACCAACAACCTGGTGTGAGGTGCCTATATTCTGCCCAGAATAGACTAACTGAATGAACCATTCTGCACGAACAAAGACGACGCTATGACTGACTTCGTTTTTTGGCACCAAAATAACCCACAGTGATATTTCCACGCGGCTGAGAAGCATGGTCAGTGTTTACACAGGCCCACAGATACAGGAGGGGGCGATTGAGGGGGGAAAATCTGGACACGGCGTTTAAAAATAGCCGGCTTTGATCAGGTCCACGTACTGACACAGGTAACGGAAGTAACATCGTAACGTGCTTTGGATGATTAGAAACTGAACAAGCGTTTCGCGACACAAGGGCGGCAGTTTGTTTGTTTAATTCGCGCGCGCGCGCGCGCGCGCGCGCGCGCGTGCGTGCGTGCGTGTGTGTGTGTGTGTGTGTGAGACAGAGACAGACAGAGAGAGAGAGGTGTGTGTGTGTGTGTGAGAGAGAGAGAGAGAGAGAGAGAGAGAGAGAGAGAGAGAGAGAGAGAGAGAGAGAGAGAGAGGTGTGTGTGTGTGTGTGTGTGGGTGTGTGTGTGTGTGTGTGTGTGTGTGTGTGTGTGTGTGTGTGTGTGTGGGGAGAGAGAGAGAGAGAGAAGATAAGATAAGATAATACTTTATTACACAGGGATAAAGATTTAAGCACGTGTCGGCTTTTTTACAAATCTGTCCCTGATGACAAACACAGCAAC
>JABMCL010002018.1:452500-465000 GCA_018857735.1 Alviniconcha marisindica
AGTAGGAGTGGAGTGACACTGCCAAAAAATAAAATGGAAGGACAGAGAAGGATAGATGACAACAACAACAAAAATGTTGAAAACAAAACAAAGGAAAGTGACATTAACAAGAGAGAGAGAGAGAGAGAGAGAGAGAGAGAGAGAGAGAGAGAGAGAGAGAGAGAGAGAGAGAAGATAAAAGGAAACAAAAAAGCTAACTAGATCGGCTTGGTCAAGGGCCTGGTAAAGGAGTGGCGACACCAAAACAAAAAAGGGATGAGAGGGGGAAGGAGAGAGAGAGAGAGAGAGAGAGAGAGAGAGAGAGAGAGAGAGAGAGAGAGAGAGAGAGAGAGAGAGAGAGTTAAAGAAAAAGAGGAGAGTGACAGAAGAAAAAATGGAAGCCGAAAAAGAAAGTCGTACACGTAGCCTTGGTTTAGAAGAACGTCAACAGTTATGAATGAGGGATTAATTGGTCGTCATCTGTACAGTCGATCAACACTAATAAATAACAATATAATGATTTAGAAAATATTTAAACAGTTCAACGTGCACTGCAGACACGTGGAAATGCTGATGCGATCAACAACAACAACAACAACAACAACAAAAGCAGAGATCTAAAAAAATGGACAGTGAACAAATGAAATAACAAACATGCTTGTCCCGTATACTAGGCCTGTCCAACGGCTGGAACTGACTACAAGACTGTTGTAACAGCCGGCTTCCCCAGGTAAAAAGCATTCACAATTTCTCATGAGAAACATTTTTACATTATTTTGGGACAGTAAATTTATAACAAAAAAGACATCGTACACACACACACACTCTCTCTCTCTCTCTCTCTCTCTCTCTCTCTTTCTTCTTGTTGTGCGTGCGCTCGTGCGTGCTTGTGTGTGTGTATGGGGGAGGGAGGGGTGGTGCATGTGTGTGTTTAACACCGCACAAACGTTATCTTCTATACTTTATAATGATTATAAATCATTTCTACATATTTCTCATTTGGCACTACTAATAAAGTAACTCATCTTAAATGATCTCATTCTGGTACCCTTTCTGCCACGCAAATACAATGGTACAATGCAAGAAGAAGGAAACGACAACACGACGCGAGACAAAAATAAAAGAGCTACAGCAAAGAAAGATGGTGTAGGAGAGGGGCCAGGGCGTGTGTGTGCACGTGTGTAGGTGTGTGTGGGGCAGAGGTAAACGGTGGAAAGGTGGGGGTTCAGCCGGTCCACGCTGCACGTGCAACACATTAGCGCGTGCGCTACGCGTTGGATGTGCACGCTGTGTTTAAGAGACAGGTTGAAGAGTGGTGTTGCGCCAGGTAAAATGTGCGCGCGGCAGCCCAGGGGGCGCTGAAATTGGCTGTTCGTCTCAGTGTGCTGAACTGGCTGAGGCGGAGGGGGTAGTGCAACATGAAACTGTACCAGTGCATCAGAGATGGAAACTGGGTCGCCACTAGTCAAAGACTCCACTCAGCTTGCCAATCAGAGATGGAAACTGGGTCGCCACTAAGAGTTCACTCAGCATGCCAATCAGAGATGGAAATTGGGTCGCCACTCAGAGTTCACTCAGCTTGCCAATCAGAGATGGAAATTGGGTCGCCACTAAGAGTTCACTCAGCATGCCAATCAGAGATGAAAATTGGGTCGCCACTCAAAGAATTCACTCAGCTTGCCAATCAGAGATGGAAACTGGGTCGCGGCCATTCACAGAGTTCACTTAGCTTGCCGCTTAATGTTTGATATAGCGTCCAATCACTGAGATCCACAGCGGCAGTGCAAACATGACAGGCAGACTGCCGAGTACTACTGACCAGCCTGAAAGCGGCGGGTACTGCTTTTCCGGGTGACTGAAATACTGAGCTGGCCGTGCCGGCCTCAGTCGTTGTTCTGTGGGAATGCCGAACATTTCCCCGCTGCAGACTAAACTGAAAGGTACTATTATCGAGTCGTAAAACAAATGATGAGCAAAATGAACAAATCTGGGGTACTGAAAAGTTAAATGGGACAAAAGGGATCGCATTGACCAACGCCGAAGACACGTAAACTGGAAGCCAGTATCGATACTGACTGGACCTCCCGCGTAAAGGAGACCATGCTCAGACTCACAGATCCGCCGCTATACAGATTATTCCTGTTCAAACCGTGCTCGCGTACACGCTACAGTAACTTACATCCGCCGAAGTCTTTACAATCTCAAACTCTCTGGCGCCTCCATAAATCTAATTCTGATGCACTAGATTCATTTTAGAACAGCTAGCTGAGGAAATGTTTCAGGTTCGCAGGGCGCTGGGAGCGTGCAGTCTACACGACAGGCTGTGTGGTGTATAGATTCTCGGCCCGTTCCGCCGGCGGCTCGGTCTGACCAGTCATCAGGGAAAGGACTGCCGCGGCCTACGAATCGCGCTGACCCAGCAAAGTTGACTTTCCAACAGGGGAGCTAGGCATTAACTTACAGACGAGGAAGAGAGTACGAAGAAAAACGAGCACAACTGTTATCTTTTCCTTCATTCGCCAGGTATGGTTTTGTTATCACCTCTCTCCGCGGAAGAGAGAGAGAGAGAGGGGGGTAGAGAGAAAGAGAGACGGGGAAGGAGAGAGGGGCGATGCAGAGGGGGAGGGAGAGAGAGGGGGAGGGAAAGAGAGGGGAGAGAGAGGGAGAGAGACTCAGAGAGACAGAGACAGAGAAGGAGGGAGGGCGGGAGGGGGAGGGAGGGAGGGGGTGGAGAGGGAGAGAGACTCAGAGAGACAGAGACAGAGAAGGAGGGAGTGAGGGAGAGAAAGAAAGAGGGCGGTGGGGGAGAGAAAGAGAGGATGCAGTTTTCAAGGAGGGGTGTCAGTAAACAGTGCGCACTGATTCTGATCCACCGTCACGGTCAGCGGTCTGTCTTGATCTCTCTGAGTACAAAGTACAGCTGCCTGAAGGAAGATGTACGAGGCAGGAGAAAAGCAGCTGCATTCCCCGTGGTGTTGTAGTGTGAACAGATCTACACTGCCATAAACTTCCAGCCCTCTTACACACTCTCTCTCTCTCTCTCTCTCTCTCTCTCACACACACACACACACACACACACACACACACACCCCCTACAAAACCAAGAAAAGGGAGAACACAAAGGATATCCATTAGGGGGTACACGATGTTATGTGTGTGTGTGGGTGGGGGGGTGGGAGAATTATTGGCGGAAAGCCCCCGTTTAAATTGTCCTTATTGTTAACTGGCATGAATGAAACCATAATAGACAAATTGTCCGCCATTGTTTTTTTCTATAAGTTTTAAACATTAAAAAACGAAACTTTAGCCCGCCACTGAATCCGTAGTAATTCGAATTGCCTGAATGTTCATTCCTGTTGTTATGGGTCGGATGCCTGACAATACCCCCCACTTTCTCTTTCTCTGATCGCACACAAGCAAATGCCTGACTCAAGTGTGCAGACTCAATGAATCACAAAATAAAGTTTACACACTCATCACACAAACGTAAACGTCATATGCCGTGGCAGAGAGAGAGAAGAGAGAGAGAGAGAGAGAGAGAGAGAGAGAGAGAGAGAGAGAGAGAGAGAGAGAGTTCTCTCTTCGTATAAGGTTTCAAACAGGCGACGGAAATAACTGCACTTCGCAGACTCACAGAGGAATGAAAGGCCAAACTAAAAGGCCAAGGTTTCGTGGGCTGATAAAACGTAGCCTATCCATGATACAAAATTCATAGCGTACACACATCCCGCACAAAACTGAAGTAACACTTGTCCAAAGAGACAATTAATAATATAGCCTAAGTTTTTTAATTGGCAATGGCAAGGGTGTCCATGCGTGTGTGCGCACGAACGTGTGTGTATGTGCGTGTGCGTGTGTGTGTGTGTATGTGTGTGTGTGTGTGTGTGTGTGTGTGTGTGTGTGTGTGTGCGTGCGTGCGTGCGTGCGTGCGTGCGTGCGTGCGTGCGTGTGTGTGTGGCAAACGTCTCCCTCGTTCTCCGTGGAATGGTAGAGTTTCACACGCTTATTTCAGGTGCTGAGTCGAAGCAGGGGGATTATTGGTCCTCATCAATTCTTCATCGGCCAAATCGCTTGCGGTTTTGCCATTCAGTCATGCAACGTTGGGGACTACACACAGGCGGCCGAGCCAGCAGGCCAGCGAGAGATAGAGAGCGGGGAAGGGTGGTGGTGGAGAGACAGAGACAGGCAGAGACTGAGACTAGAGACAGACAAAGAGTGGCAGAATGAGACTGACGAGAGCATTGAGACCATCTTCACGCTCATTGGAGCAGCCTCATAAGAGACCAACAATCTTCTTTAATTAAAGCGGCACTTAAGAGCGTTTATCCAGAAAATCATTTTAACACTCGTGCTCATCAAACGGATTAACCCTGACGAACCTTGCCGAAAACTGTCAGTGGGTGTCTCTTGGTTAGCCAACTGACCTAAAACTACATTTTTAAATCAGTGACTAGCCTGTTGTGAAACTTTACTACCTGGTGTATAGCTGCGGCCGGCAACAGTTCCTAAACGAGTACGAGTACAGATCTATACCGGCGGTTCCCCACTTCGCACCGTCTACGAACATGCAGTTCCAGGCCGGCGCGAAAACTCGCTGAATTCTGCTTAGGACATGTCGCACTACGTTTTGTTGTTGTTTGTTTTTGTTTTTCCGAGTGAGTTCTGAAAGGAGCACACTTTGGATTCCCTGAGCAACAACGCTTAGCACTGCGACAGTGCGATAATTATATGCATACGAGAATGTTCTGAAGTAAACACACACACACACACACACACACACACACACACACACACACACACACACACACACACACACACAACCTCCGAAACCCTCCGCAACCACCATCCCCACAACCACCGCCATGACAACGAAATGACCTTGATTGAAGGAGGCCTACAGAAAGCTTCACGCTGCCAGTGTGCCACCGGATGCCGCAGAGACGTTCTCTGACGTCACAGCCGTCGCCGTGACGTAAAAGCTGACGCCGGAGACTCCCGAAAGGCAAAAACAAAAGCGGCCCATTCACGGGGTGGCCCAAGGAACAGCGCAGGGCTTGATCGATCTTACTGCCTGCACCCATGTGCACCCCAAGCCGTCAGCCCGTGAACAAGGCAAACACTTGGCCAGGGATTCCTTTTCCCTTCATTACCTCCTCAATCTCCTCACTTCCTCCCCATCTTCTCGGTTCCACATTCTTTATCCACCAAGTTGAACAACAAGGAAAGTGTCATGAAAAGGCGTAAGCATACATACATAAGCTAACGACAACACTGACATACATCAACTAACATGGGCTAATTAAAAGTATGCACCCGTCCGCACCATCGCCGGGAGTTCAGTTACAGAATATAGTGGTAGGTAGCTACGCTGTCAGCACAGTGCTTCCTTTGACTCGTCTAACGCCAAGATTCCAGAGCTGTCAAAGCTTTTGACTCTCTCAAAGCAGGAACGGGTCAATATATAGCTTTGCATGCTTCGCCTACTGCCAAAAATTCTGCCTGCCTGCCTCCCAGGTTCATTCAGCTTAATTTTTCTCAATCCTCATTATACATAACGTGTCGCGTGTCCTGATCTGTAAACTGGACTTTTTTCTGCGAGTTAATGACCAACGTTTCGCCTAGATATGACCTTCGTGGATGACTGTGTCTTAAATGTCAGGTAGCTATTAACTAACCATGGAGGTAATTCCGGGGACTGCACTCCCTGGAGTTTTGGAAGCGGGGTGACCGCGGAGGTGTGGATGCGGGTGTGTCCTACACTGTCACATCTGAAAGACTGTGCGCTGAGATGGACAGCAGCAAGGGCCAAAGGGGCCAAGGTCCCCGAGACGTGCAGCAGACGATCGATGGTGACTGTGCTGTGCTGTTCTTGCCTTTCCGCCCGCAGGTAGCGTAGCGTGTCAACCTCCTCCGCGCTTCAGCTCTTCCGAGAGGCAAGTCGCTTGAGACGGTTGCTTGATTTCCCAAACAGACTAAGAGTAAGTAAGTAACTTGGTGTGTTACGCCCAGTCAACCATTACGGTTATATCAGGGCGAGCAGACTAAGAGGCAAGTCGTTTCAGATGGTTGCTTGATTTCCCAAACAGACTAAGAGTAAGTAAGTAACTTGCTTGTTTTTTATGCCTCGTCAACCATTACGGTTATATCAGGGCGAGCAGACTAAGAGGCAAGTCGTTTCAGATGGTTGCTTGATTTCCCAACCAGACTATCAGCTCGGTCAGTTAATTAGTTGCCTTGACCAGCACATCCAAGATCGGAACAGAATATTTCCACAGATGTTTCACTCATGCTTCTGTAAACCAACCGCAAATCAATCAGGATGAGTGCCACCGTGCTGACATCAAACCGTGCTGCTCTGCTGTAGCACAAAAAAAGATCATTCAAAAACAGTGGATGGAAGAAAGAAAGAAAAGAAAAAGAGAGAGAGAGAGAAGAAAGGAGTAACAATCTGCAATGAAGCGGGGAGACGCAGGAAAACAAAAACAACAAAAACAGAAGAAAGAAAAAAACAAAAAAACAAAAAAAGCAAAAAAACAAAAAAAAGCCACGTTCACTTTCATTTCGCACAGCTACAATTGTAATTGAAATCACGATATTGACACAAGTCTTCCCAGCCAGCGGTTACAAAAAACAAAAAAAAATCGGAAATAATTACGGGAAGCGGTGTCGATGTCGGACATCAATCTCCGCCATCAACATGCTGCCGATGCGAGAGGGGGGAAGGTGCAGATAGACAGCGACAGAGAAGTGTGTGGGGGTGGGGGGGGGGGGGGGGTGTCAGATAGACAGCGACAGAGAAGGTGTGTGTGTGGGGGGGGGGGGGGTCAGATAGACAGCGACAGAGAAGGTGTGTGGGGGTGGAGGGGAGGGGGGTGTGAGATAGACAGCGACAGAGAAGGTGGGGGTTGGGGGGGGGGGGGTCAGATAGACAGCAGACAGAGAAGGTGGGGAGGGGGGGGTGCAGACAGACAGCGACAGAGAAGGTGGGGGTGGGGTGCAGATAGACAGCGACAGAGAAGGGGAGTGCAGATAGACAGCGACAGAGAAGGGGGGCGGGGGGGGGGGGGGGGGCAGATAGCAGGAAGGGAGAAGGTGGGGGTGGGGGGGGGGGTGCGCAGACAGCGACAGAGATGGGGAGGTGGGGTTGCAGATAGACAGCGACAGAGAAGGGGGGGGTGGGGGGGTGCAGATAGCGACAGAGAAGGGGGTGGGTGTGCAGATAGACAGCGACAGAGAAAAGGGGAAGCTGGGCACGTGTAGACAGACAGACAGACAGAGGGAGGGGTGGTCTTAGCCTACTCGATATCTCAGTTAACCTAGAAAGTCGTGCACGAGCGAGACGATGTCTTTCAAGTTACAGTCTGGTTGACATTATTAGGCATACACGGCACCTTATGCCTGAAACAGACTTAGAAAGAAACGAAGTCGAATGAGCCAGGAAGACGTGGCAGCCCGACACTTCGCGAGGAAACCAGGGCTATATTCTGACCCACTGCATGCAAGAAAAACGTGGGGACCTTTGACAGCGCTGCATTCTCGCCAGAATGGTTGTTGAATACTACTCATACCGCTAGCAAACTCTCTACCTTGTATTTGCGGTCCCCCAATTTTGATACTTCTGAATTGTCAGCACACAGAGAGCCTGTCAATTATACATCCGTGGTGTCTAGCAAGGAGACGGAGGACAGGGGTGGGGGGAGCGGGGGGGGGGGGGGGGGGGGGGGGGGGGGGGGGGGCGGGGTCTGGTAGGCACGCGGGCAAACAGACACAGAGAGGCGGATATATAGTAATAGATGGAAGGCAGAGACGCACGCAGACACAGATCTAGCTGCTAGTCTATAGATAGCCAATGATATCCACACGGCTGAGTAGGTTTCTCCCTCATAACAAACTGCGTTTTATTGGTGTTCCATACCGGCGATACAATCAGCACAGTGAGAAGAGCCAACACCGATACTATCAACCGAGTTTCGGGGCCGGAAAGCGAGCAGCTATGTAAGATTCGTCAAACGTTTCCAGTACTGTCAATTCTTTCCTTTCAACAGGGCCATCCTTCATTCGTCCTCTCTATCGAAAACATTGATTTTTCTATTCACGAAGTACTTCACGCCAGCACCCCAACGAAGAATGCAATGGGAAGTCTGGGACTGGACCAGGAAGCCCACTCCTCGTCGGTTGGAATCGTGGAAAACTCGTGACGAAGAAAAGCGTCTGCACACGATCTTGACCCCACCTTCATTCAGTCCGTTGTCCCGAGCAATCCAGTTCTGATCACGGAGCAACGCGCTTCTGGCGCTGTCTTTAATTCTGTCCTGTCCAGTTCTGATCACGGAGCTACACATTTCTGGCACTGTCTTACATTCTGTCCTATCTACTTTTGATCACGGAGCTATGCGCTTCTGGCACTGTCTTCTGTCCTATCCAGTTCTGATCACGGAGCTATGCGCTTCTAACACTGTCTTTAATTCTGTCCTATCCAGTTCTGATCACGGAGATACGTGCTTCTGGCACTGTCCTTAATTCTGTCCTATCCAGTTCTGATTACGGACCTACGCGCTTCTGGCACTGTCCAGGTCGGATCACAGCCGTCCAGCTATGATGTGAAGGACAAAACGCTGACGGCGATTGTAAGGCGGGATTTGTCCTTCACACAATGGACTTGGAAGTAGCGACAGTTACAAAATAGATTCTCTCCCTTACAGACTGGATTGGGAATGGTGATGGCAACAAAGTAGGTTCTTTCGTTCACAAACGGAACTTGGAAGCGGCGACGATTACTAAACAGTTTCTGTCCCTTACAGACTGGACGGAGAAGTGGTGGTGGTTACAAAGTAGGTTTTGGCTTTTGACAGAAGGAACTGGGAAGTGGCGGTGGTTACCAAGCAGGGTTTGTCTTTTTACGGAATGAACTGGGAAGTGGTGGTGGTTACAAAGCAGGTGTTGATCTTGTATAGAATGGGTGGTAACAAAGTCGTTTTTGTCATTTTACAGAATGAACTGGGCGGTGGCGATGGTCAGAAAGTAGGTTTTGTCCTTCACACAATGGACTCTGACGTGGCGATGGTCAGAAAGTAGGTTTTGTCCTTCACACAATGGACTCAGACGTGGCGATGGTCAGAAATTGGGTTTTGTTCTTCACGGAATGGCAGGGACTAGGGGGGATTGCTGGCGGTGGTTACAAAGCAGGGCGTGTCCTTTGCCAAATGTCTGCAGTGGAAAGGGCAAAGCGGGTGGTGTTGGGGTTCTCGCCGCGTGTACTGCCAGTGTAATTCTGCTCACAGTGTGTCGCCGCAAACTCGGCATGGCTGGTGAAGTAGAAGAAGTAGAAGACGAACGAGAAAATGATAACGGTGACAACTGATTCTAAATAATTTTTATTTAACCCCCTGTCAACCGCGCAGATTACATCAAGACAAAACGCTGTTTACCACATCATAGGTAAAAGCACCAGCCACTGTTCATATCCAACATCATTTTACGCTGGAAGATAACTAGGGGGAAATAATGTTGAATGAACCAGCAAGACACAAACTTGAAAGGTAGCATTGCAGGGAACAGGCCAAGCATACAAAGCTATTATTATGCCCTGATCTGCTCCTTGCTCAAAAGACAGCAGTGCAAGAGAGCAGTGCGGATCACGGTTCATATGCAACATCATTTTACGCTTGAAGATAACTGGAGGGGGGGGGGGGGGGAGGTGAATGAACCAGGAAGACATAAACTTGACAGGTAGAATTCCTGGCAGCAGGTGAAGCATGCAAAGCTATTATTATGCCCTGGTCTGCTCCCTGCTTAAAAGACAGCAGTGCAAGAGAGCGGTGCGGATGAATGACCGTGTCTGTCAGCTACCGCAGCACGGGACGGCCGAACAAACGACAGTAAAGGTGACCGATATGGCGCCTCACTGGCGTCAAAAGTACATAATCACAATTATGTCCCAGGCATAATTAGGAACTACACTGGAAATTATGTACACTGCATAATTACTAATAGTATGAGCACATAATTAATAACTGTGAGCTGTTGACCCAAGTGAGCCGTTGGAACCGATCATCAAAAGAATATTTATTAACTATGTGGAGACAAGTAGTTATTATAATCAAATAATGAGTACATATGTTGAAATAACCATCTCGTGCTTCGCCCAGTGTCTATAAGTACACCGCTTCGGTGGGTCTTCAAAACGCGCTATAGGTCACTCATTCAGAGTCACATTTCACAGGAGTGAGTCTGCTCGAGAGCGGAGAATAGCGCTATATAAAAGAGAAAGTAGCGGAGAACAGCACTATATAAAAGCTATCAACAATTTAAAAAAAAGTAGTACAGGTAAACGTGTAGTTCCGCTAGAGCAGTACGAGACAGAAGCGCAGACAACAGTACAGGTGAGCTGGTAGTCTGCTAAACCAGTACAGGACAGTAGTATAGACAGCAGTACAGGTGAGCTTGTAGTATGCTAAACCAGTACAAGACCTAGCACAGACAGCTGTACAGGTGAGCTGGTAGTCTGCTAAACCAGTACAAGACAGTAGTATAGACAGCAGTACAGGTGAGCTCATAGGTCTGCTAAACCAGTACAAGACCTAGCACAGACAGCTGTACAGGTGAGCTGGTAGTCTGCTAAACCAGTACAAGACAGTAGTACCGACAGCAGTACAGGTGAGCTCGTAGGTCTGCTAGAGTGCAGACAGGTGAGCTTGAGGGTCTGCTAAAGCAGTACAGGTGAGTCGGTGGTTCGGCTACAGAAGTACAAGAGAGCACCACTGGCAGCAGTACAGGTGAGCTTGTAGATCTGCTAGAGCAGTACCTGCGTGCAGTACAGATTGCAATACAGGTGAGTTTGTTGGTCTGCCACAGCGCCACAAGACAGTAGCACAGACAGCAGTGCAAGTGAGACTGAAGGTCTGCCAGAGCAGTACGAGAGAGTAGTACTGACAACAGTGCAGGTGAGACTGAAGGTCTGCCAGAGCAGTACGAGAGAGTAGTACTGACAACAGTGCAGGTGAGACTGAAGGTCTGCCAGAGCAGTACGAGAGAGTAGTGCTGACAACAGTACAGGTGAGACTGAAGGTCTGCCAGAGCAGTACGAGAGAGTAGTGCTGACAACAGTACAGGTGAGCTTGTGGGTCTCCTCCAGCATTACCAACAGACAAGGTGCGCGGCGTGGAACCGATTTGGTGCCCGGCACGCCGGCCACCTTCTCTGACGTAATGTTGGCGTGATGAGGTGTGCAGACTCACTCAAATGCCAGTTGTTACGTAGTTTGGCCAAAGCTCGAGCTGTGTTGTGGTAGAGTAGTGTACACATATTTACGCAGCTTTCCTGTATCATACGTTAATATACTCTCTCTCTCTCTCTCTCTCTCTCTCCTCTCTCTCTCTCTCTCTCTCTCTCTCTCTCTCTCTCTCAGTAATATACATCTCTCTCTGCATCCCTTCATGAAAGGCCATGGCCTTTATATGAAAAACCATCAATCAGTCCTCTCTCTCTCTCTCTCCCCCCCCCCCCCCACACTCCTCCCCCCCCCCACCACCACACACACACAACTCCTCTTCCCCCCCCCCCCTTCCGTCCCCCATTTACCCGTAGGTCCCTGTGTCATACAGTGTTGTGCACATGGTTGCCACTTCCTCTCTGCCATACAGTAAGTATGGTAATATGTATAAATTTCCGTTTGTCACAGAGTAATTTTATATCTTTATTTGCCCAGTCTTCCTGTCTGTCCTGAGGTAACCCTGTGGGGCTGACATGAGTTAGTCTAAATGCAAACGTTTTACAAACCTCCTCTCTGTAAAAACAACAACAAAATTTCATCTCTGTCACAGAGCAATGTACACATTATTATCATGACAAACATTTAATCAGTCTTCATCTCTACCCCGACTCGCCCCGATATAACCGCAATGGTTGACTGAGCGTAAAATACCAAGTTACTTACTCTATCCCGACATGGCGTATACATATTTACCTGATATTCCTCTCTGTCGTCAAGTATAACACTGAGTATTAAAAGGTGCACGTGGATTTACCCAGTCCTCTTATTCGTCCCCAGGCTTGTGTCCGCCAGAGTAACCTACACAAAGGCTAATTGTCTGCTATCCCTCTCTGTCGCATAATGATGTACACATAAGCATTTACACAGCCTCCTCTTTGTTCCAGAGTGATATCTCTACAGTCTTCCTTTATGCCAAATAGTGATGACTGCACTTTATTGTCACACAGTAATAACGTACATAATACATAGTCCGTGCTACAGAGTACTACACAATATGGCTATCCAGTCTTCTTTTTGCCTGTCACAGAGTAATGGAAATATATTAATACTGCCTTTGTCTCTAGCCGTAGTTTAGTACACATAAATATCTCATCTTTTTTGCCATAAATTACAAGTAATCTTTGCATATTTACCAAGTCTCGTCTGTCACATTTTTCAGCGTGAGTGTTTGCTATCCTATTCATGCGATAGTATTGGTCTGAATAGAGATGTTCGTGTGTAGGTATTTTGTCCGTTGGGTTGAATTTGA
>JABMCL010002018.1:470000-490000 GCA_018857735.1 Alviniconcha marisindica
GCAACATGAGCTGTTCTGCTTTGTGCCAAGACCGTCCACTTGTGTGTTTGTCCCGTTTTGATTGTTCTAGCCCCATTGGAAAGCCCCACTGGAAACAAAAACAAAAAACAAAAAAGGTTCTCTGCGTGCACTTAAGCACCATTCCATGCAGAACAACCCACTACTGGTTTCCAAAACAATTCAAACTAAAAATCAGAGAGTTTGTTGCAATGATGGTCCTCGTTCCATAAACTCTAAGATTTTACGATTTGGTTGTGAATTTTACTCACAGGATCTCGATTTCTTTCTACAGATTTCCTGTCGGACATAACCTGTCCAGTGCCCATATTATCTAGAAGGGGAAAGTAGCTCCCTCAACCGCGTTTATCTTCTAAACGGTGAAGCGCAGATAGGACTGTCCGACCGGCCTCAACGCGCTTAAAGTTACAGACTCATTTTCCTACGTTTAAACAGCCTAAACGCCGAACAAAAGTGGCGGCTCTGATGCTGCCGTTAGAAACAGAGGCTATTATTGAGTAGAGAATGACCACTTGTACGGACCGACGCCACATCCTGTTTGGGGATGGAGGGGGAGGAGGAGTGGATCCTAAATAACTATACGGAGGCAGGCATTCATGCTGAATCGTCCGCGGATGGTGGGAAAGGACGGGGGAGCTGGACGGGTAGACCTACGTGAGTATATAGGGTATGGTGATTCAGTGCTTCTCGTTTCAACCAACGTGTTTGACTTTCTTTTCGTAGAGGTATATTTTAACCCCTTCACTGCTCCAGCATGTAAAATGTCCGGGCTGAATGGTGCACGAACGCGCCTGCAAAACGGTATATTTTTCGCTCCTATAACATCTGCTTTCAATGCTGTGCGTTGTGATGAATGTTCTTTCACATGCCAGTGCGAAAACGAAGACAAAAAGGCTTCAGAGTTTCAAATTTCGCACTTGTATTGGTCGGTTTCAAGCGATATCGTGGTAGTGAAGGGGTTAAAACGGTCTCACAAAAGGAAGATTGACCAATGAACGCTGCTGGTCGTCACTAATACCACCCTCCTCCTTTCAGAATCGTGTCCATTCAAACTGCGACTAGCACTAATTTTTCAAATACTGGACAAGGTAAATGCGCCTTTTCTCGAAAAAGGTTCGTTGCATGAAACTAAACTCCAGCAGGTCAACTTCGTACAGCGACTACACTTCATTCGTAACCCGTCTTAAGCTTTCCCAGACGGCGAAAGTAGAAACCAGCACCACTGATGCACTCGAGTCTCTGACTGAACTCGGCTGGGTGGGGATCAAGACACAAGATATAGGCTACAGTCTAATTCGCTGGGAAAGGTTCATTGACAACCTCCCGGTCTGGCAGTGTCCGAGAGACGGGCACCTTTTCCAGTCTGTCAGTCCTTCCACCACACCGCAGTGAGCAGGACTTGCAAATGAAGGACGCACGGACGGACAGTTTGGCGTCTTCGGGGAACACGTCCACTGCCGCGCAGCGTTTTAATCAACCAAAGGAATAAAGCGGTCGCCACCATTACCATGTACGTGATTGTCCCATCTTCGATGGCTGCTGGAAAGGGGGAAATGGAAGGCGTGTGAGAAAGTGGCTGTGCCGTACATTTATTACGGAAATTATTCGGTCAATACCGAGCAGATATCAGTGGTCTTGATCAGAGAATCCAAGCCTGCATCTGTCACCGTTGATGTCATTAACGTTTACGTGATTATCACCCGCAATGGGGTACTGCGGACGCAGAAATTAAAGTTCCCACTGTTGAGACCCAAGAGATGTGAAAGGTTATCCCAGTAAAGCCTAAGTAGGTCAGAATACAGCCGTGCCTGCTTTGCCCACTGCCAGGAATTTCCTTCTTGTTGTAATTTCTACATTACCGGTCCACTCCACGTCATTTTTCCAAAATCATTCTGCCTTAGTTGCAGCTCTCGCATAACTATACTTGTGATCTGATCGGTTGTCTTCCGTCAAATAAATATGTACAGAGAACATTCTTTGTGAAACTTGCATGGAAGATTAATACCTCAGTCAGTTGTAATTTAGTCAAATGTAAATAATGAGACATACTTTCCATTCACTGTATTTCCATGGTGGCAGTTTCTGTTCATCGTGTTGTGTCCAGAACTGTGAGCCAATTTTTTGTTTGTCATTTGGAGACTTATATTTAAACTGGTGTAGAACAATTTTGAATCAAGTGATTCGTCCTGAAGTCACCCTGTGCGGTGGACGGGAAGTTGAAATCAGAGAACGAACTAACTTGCATGATTATCCAGTTTTCAAAGTCAACGGTTTTGGGAAATGTGGATATAAGGGGATCAAGTGCTGATTTAATATTCATCTAACTGCCGACGGGAATTAGTTGCTTGCTTCCGATGGTTTCCTGTTCCTTGCGTTCTTATTTTCATAATGAAGGAGCAATATGCATCATTTGACGGACGAAAGAACAGGGTTTTGCATGCGGAAAGCGATTTCATCATTGGAAAGAAATGTTACAATGCAAGTAGGAGGTGTTGTAAAGTAAAACGTTGTTACTGTCTTGCTGCCAAAAGCGAGAGAGTTACTGTCACAAGCTGAGAGTATTTATTCGTTAGTATTTGTGCTCTGTCCGACGTGAGTGCGTGCGTGCGTGCGTGCGCGTGTGTGTGTGTGTGTTAAATACCGAGGGAGATAGAGACAGACAGAGAGAGAAAGAGGAACACAGGCCTTTTCAGGGTTCATGCTAAAGGCCAATCACTCACATGTTTGCACTAAAAAAAAAAAAAAAAAAGCTTTGTTTTCACAATCTCTTCTACTCTAGCAAATGTGCAACAGGCAAACCACAAACAGCAGTGTTATCTCATCTCTAGAGAGGACAACCCCATGAATTAGTCAGACCAAAAAGCGATTAATATGTCAGTCTGCAACTCGCATCGAACAAGGCGTATGCATCTCGTGACAATCACTTGCCACGCCTACTGGAAGCCTAGAGACAAATGACAATACAAGCGCAATCCAGATTCAGCCTGCAAATCGAACGAGGATTTCCACCCGTTCCTCTCTGCCTGCCACACGATGCACTGGCAGAACTATTTCAGTGAAGGAGGGACGGTTGGAAACCTTGCTGCACTCACTACTAATTCTACAGAGAAAAGAGCAGACACAAAACCGGAAGCGGAAGTGAGCCCTACCTCCAGCAGAGCCATCGGAGCCGCCGAAGCCTAAAGAAACAAAATGGCACAGGCAGTTAGCAACACATCACAGACATCTGGCCACTGCAACTACAACATTTGTGGGTCACAACAATATATCTATCATCTCGATTACCCAGCAAATCAGGACATCACTACATATATACATACAAACACATATTGTACACACATATATATATATATAATATATACAAACTATCTACTCATAGTCCACACACACAACAAAAACTTAAACAGGTTATTCGACGTCTAAACTTTCGGGGCTACGATTGTGAGAACTGTAGGGTAACGAAGTATTCGTAAGGGGCGGTGGGGAGACAGGCAGACAGACAGAGAGGCCGAAGCAGGGACAGAGAGAGTGTTTCTGATTGTTGAGGCCAATGTCTACCTTCTGCCCATAATGAGTTTTGCTCACGCGGTAGTATGTATGCCGCGGAAGTATACTGGTGTAAGAGAGGGAGAGAGAGATGAGACATAGTGGCAGGGACAGAAAGACCGTGTGTGTGTGTGTGTGTGTGTGTGTGTGTGTGTGTGTGTGTGTGTGTGTGTGTGTGTGTGTGTGTGTGTGAGTGAGTGTTATACTGTTATTATTGTCGCTGTTGTTGCTGCTGCTTTTGTTCCTGCAATGCTTATGCTAAACTATTTCTTGTAGTACTCTTCACTTTTCCTAGGCTTTTCTTTTGCTACTGGACAGCAGCACAGCTAGTACACAGGCAGCAAGCAATGTACTTATTATATACACAGAAATTGCAACCGTCTTTGCATCACAAAATGTACGATTGGACTCTCATTTAAATCACATCACAAGAGCACGAAATGAAAGCATAACACAAAACAACAACAGAAAACTATATTTTTGCAATGTATCCGGTAAGGTACTGTCTGTACTGACTCATTTGATGTTCGGGTCAATGCATGTGACGTGACACTGGTAAAATAATACTGGCTTTTGGCCGTAGCGATGATGTGACACGACCCTAATGTTGATATGGCATGGTGGATACTGACAGGAACGGCGATGTGGTGTGGTTAGTTAGTTAGTTAGAAACTAGATTTTGATGTCCTGTCAACCACACAGGGTCACCACAGGATGAACAAACTCTGTACTATTACTTACAAGCAAATACACACTTCGAAGACTTTCTCGTATATAAACCCTTTCTTGAGTCTAATCTACCAGAACAATCCACAGAAACAAATAAACCCTTTCTCGAGTCTAATCTACCAGAGCAATCCACAGAAACAAATAAACCCTTTCTCGAGTCTAATCTACCAAAGCAATCCACAGAAACAAATCAACCCTTTCTCGAGTCTAATCTACCAAAGCAATCCACAGAAACAAATAAACCCTTTCTCGAGTCTAATCTACCAAAGCAATCCACAGAAACAAACATCAGATAAAACACGTACACACAAACATCAAACACAAATTTCGAAGAGTTAGTCCCTTCAATATCGTGTTAAAGAGCATATATATATATATATATATATATATATATATATATATATATATATATATATATATATATATATATATATAAAAG
Organism: Alviniconcha marisindica; assembly: GCA_018857735.1. NCBI lineage: Eukaryota > Metazoa > Mollusca > Gastropoda > Provannidae > Alviniconcha > Alviniconcha marisindica. The sequence continues at coordinate 474,733 of JABMCL010002018.1, forward strand.
CATGCTGGCATCGCGGATCATTCCGCTTGCTATATCAATACCATTAAACAAAAATATAAAACGAAAGTAATGCACAGAAACAATAAAAGCTTAATATATATACACAAATGCACGCTGGCAAATTCCAATGCCATATACGGTAGCAAGCTGCACATGTATGCCACCGACCAACAAACATCTCCTAGCTGCTCTACGAGAGCCATAAAAAAAAGAGCCTATTTCTTAACGAAAAATGCTGGAGAATATTTTGGGGAAAAGGTCAGGAGGATCGACCATCAGCAGAAAAGTGAGAAGACAAAAAGAGCAATGGGACTAGGTCGAACAACAAGACAGGAGATAGAAATGGGGAATAAAACGACAGCCCTGAGATTCCAAACAGGTGGGTGACATCAGACATCCCCGGGCCCCCTGGTTTGGTAGTTATAGGTCGTCATAGTTATGTGGTATTGTAGATCAGACTGATATGTTGAAGTAATATGGTGGCTACAGAGGGTAATGGAGATGTAATATAGCTAGTAAACCGTAAGGGTGAAGATTCAAATATTAACGTGGTATGGTCGTCATGGTAATGGAGATGTAGTATAGCTAGTAAACCGAAAGGGTGAAGATTCAAACATTAAGGTGGTATGGTATGGTCGTCATGGGAATTGTACTGTTGTGTGGTAATGTGATGTGGTATGGTCGTCATGGGAATTGTACTGTGGTGTGGTAATGTGATGTGGTATGGTAACTACAGGTTGGCATGATGGTGTGGCACCGTTACTATTGATCATCAGGGCGATGTGGCATGGTGGCTATAGGTCGTCAAGGTAATGTGATGTGGTAAGGTAATTACAGGTTGGCATGATGGTGTGACACCGTTACTATTGATCATCAGGGCAATGTGGCATGGTGGCTATAGGTCGTCAAGGTAATGTGGCGCGGTGGCCATTTGTCGACAGGGTAATGTGGCATGGTAGCCACAGGTTGTCACGGTGATGTGACATCGTAATTATAGGTTGTCATGGTGATCTGGCATGACACATGTAGACAAGCAATAAATGCATCACAACACTCCCCCACACAAAGCAAAACTATCATATCACTTTGACGCTTCCTGAGACCAGGTCAAAACTGCCGTTCGTGACGTCATCGTGACACGGACTTTAACATCACATGACACCTTGTCGTCAATGGAGCCGTGGAGGGGGGTGGGGGTGGGGGGGGGGGTGGGGGGGGGGGGGGCGTCAACATCTGTTGTCTGTAATGCAGTCTGAATAATCACTACAATGGAAATTACATCTACAGCGGCAACTACTGCTAAACACGTCCTGTCAATACATAAAGTCAATAACCAGACGTTCATGATTGCTATTATAGCATTCTGTATGACAGCTTGTGGTGTTGTTTCTGACGAATCAATGTCTAATAATATTAAGTTGTCGACCAAAATCGGGGACACATGGTGACCCCGCATCGGTAAGCACTCGTCACGGTCATTGCTGATGGAGGCTGTTTCACACCACTGCTGATGGAGACTGGGGGTAGGGGAGAGGAATTGTCAACACTTAGGCTATTTATTAACACTGTGGTAAAACTCTGAATAACAGCAACACCACTAATTATATCTACCAATAATAAAAACCGCTAACTCTTGCTCAACAGAACGAGTCAACGCCTACGAAAATTACACAATTATAATTATTGATTTTTAAGCAAACGAACCAACAAGCAATACCAAAACGAACGCAAAACTCAACCAAACGTGAGAAAGCACGGTGGATTGATTTGAAAGGACTGGCTGGCCTGAGGCCTATGGATGAAAGAGGAGATGGCCGGGGGTGGGTGGGGGTGGGGGGGTCTTTGTTTGAAAGAGTGGATGTTTCAAGCAGCGAAACAGAAATTGTTCCGAATGAAAGATGAAAGGGCCTGAGATAACAACAAACAAAAATGAGAGAGTCAACAATGTGGAGTTTTTCGCATGGAATTTAGAAGTTTAAATTAACAGAAGCAGAATGAAGCCTGAAAGGCTGTATGAGTTATGGATGGTTAGTTCTTTGATTTTTACGTCCCATCAACCACTCAGGGTCACCTCAGGACGAGAAAGGCTGTAGAGATGATTCACCTCAGGACGAGAAAGGCTGTAGAGATGATTCACTATGGATGAAAAAGGCTGTAGAGATGATTCACCTCAGGACGAGAAAGGCTGTAGAGATGTATCATTTCACCTCAGCACGTGACAGGTTGTGTTGAGATGATTCACCTCAGGACGAGAAAGGCTGTAGAGATGAGGACAGTGGGAAGGAGATCACCTCAGGACGAGAAAGTCTGCTGAGATGAGGACAGTGGGAAGGAGCTCACCTCAGGATGAGAAAGGCTGTAGAGATGAGGACAGTGGGAAGGAGATCACCTCAGGATGAGAAAGGCTGTAGAGATGAGGACAGTGGGAAGGAGGTCACCTCAGGATGAGAAAGGCTGTAGAGATGAGGACAGTGGGAAGGAGGTCACCTCAGGATGAGAAAGGCTGTAGAGATGAGGACAGAGGGAAGGAGGTCACCTCAGGACGAGAAAGGCTGTAGAGATGAGGACAGTGGGAAGGAGGTCACCTCAGGACGAGAAAGGCTGTAGAGATGATTCACCTCAGGACGAGAAAGGCTGTGTAGAGATGATTCACCTCAGGACGAGAAAGGCTGTAGAGATGAGGACAGTGGGAAGGAGGTCACCTCAGGATGAGAAAGGCTGTAGAGATGAGGACAGTGGGAAGGAGGTCACCTCAGGACGAGAAAGGCTACAGAGATGAGGACATTGGGAAGGAGGTCACCTCAGGACGAGAAAGGCTACAGAGATGAGGACATTGGGAAGGAGGTCACCTCAGGACGAGAAAGGCTACAGAGATGAGGACATTGGGAAGGAGGTCACCTCAGGACGAGAAAGGCTGTAGAGATGAGGACAGTGGGAAGGAGGTCACCTCAGGACGAGAAAGGCTACAGAGATGAGGACAGTGGGAAGGAGGTCACCTCAGGACGAGAAAGGCTGTAGAGATGAGAACAGTCGGAAGGGTAGACGGGGACGGAGCTGTGGCTAAGCTTGCAGCAGAGGTTATATCCACTTTGTACTGAATTCTCCGAGCTAGTCCTTAGATTTTAACTCCCCGCCAACCGCACAGAGTCACCTCATGGCAAGAATTGTTAGAGGGAGCCAGAGACTGGGATTGAAGATCAGGGGCTGTATATGGTTTCTCTCTCTCCCCCCCCCCCCCCCCCCCCCCGTCCGCCTAGGTTGTTCTCTCTCTCTCTCTCTCTCTCTCTTCTCTCTCCCCTCCCCCCCCCCCCCCCCCGCCAGATCTAAGTCCCTCCTCCCCCCCCCCCGTCCAGTTGGCTATATGGTTCTCTCTCTCTCTCTCTCTCTCTCTCTCTCTCTCCTCTCTCTCTCCCCCCCCCCCCCCCCCACCTCGAGAATGACGCGAATCCGGTAAGACAAATGTACATAAATGAATACACGACAACCGGTCTTGACAGCCGAATGTACTTGAAAGCAACAACAACAACAACAACAAAAGAGGGGGTGGGGGTAGGGAGGGGGGGGGGGGGGGAGTCAAGTACCGACTTCAGTAAGTATTCATCCTCATCAACATCATCATCATCACTGACGGAGGTTATTTCAAAAAGGACGGGGAAGGGAATGGGGTGGCGGGGAGGGCGGGGGGGAGGGGGGGGGGAGGTATGCAACAGCTTCAGCTTCATCCATTAGCTGGCCACATTTAGGTCGCTGAAAAACGCTCGTTGATTACTACCCTGCCACTTTGAGGGAACTTACAACCTGCATCTCTCAATACGTATTAACGCGTTCTCAGTGAATCTGACAACTACGGCGGCTGTACACAGCGACCGGCAGCCCGCCGCTACTGGCTCGATCGGCAGGGCCAGGGAAAATCAATAGTCTGATGGGGAGAGCCAGGCCAGCACAATGTAGGGCAAATGAGTGAGTACAGTGGCTCAAGTCAGCCCACGGCTCATCAAATCCGCACACGATCCTAACTCTTTCAGCTTCCGTGCTGCTACCCTTGCATCACACCTATTGACCACGCGACCATTACGTACTCCGTGTCAACAAGGAGACTGATCAAAGTTCCGAGAAGCGTGGCCAAGTTCGGGAATTAGCGAGAGGATTTATGCAGCCTAAAATAGAACCCCCTAGTCACTTATTAAGGGCCGTGAATATAAATTCTCAGACTACCAGAAAGAACAACCCCGATATACACACACCCGAATCACACGCAGGCACCAAAATGCGACGATGTTAGGTTTTAACGTCACACGGCGACAAGAAATGGCATCAGAGTGACGTCAAAGGTGGGTTTAAAAAAGTAAAAGCTGGGCGATTAGATTAAGGACGGGCAAGACCAGGTCTTCTCTGCAGTGACGGGTCGTGGACTTGTCCTTAGCCTCCCACCTCCACCCTCACCCCACCCCACCCCAGCATCCCTCGCTTCTAAATAATATGCCTTGCACTCTTTGACTTCTTTCCTTCCGCGTTTGAGCTGGTCCGCCTCATCAGTGCTCTGTCAGCTTTCCGGCCTCCTCAGCTTTCTCGGTGTCTCATCAGCGTTTTTGGCCTCGTCAGTCGGGTTCCTGGTTCTTCCGATTTCTGGCCCCTCAGCGGTTGCAGTGACATTGTAGACTGTGCAGCCTAGTGTGGGATCAGCGGGTGATAGGTTCAACTTCACCTTCAGAAGCCGTCGTTTGTCGCTGTCACTGTCGAGCGATGAGTGATTGAGCCGACCTCAGAGTGAAATAGTTCACGTCGCTGTTCGCCTTATCAGCCTGGTGGCGAGACTGACAGAGCAGCGCTAAGTATTATAAGCCCCACCCCAGCCAACCCCCCGGCCCCGCTTCACGCGTGGGATTCCAGTCGGTCCTCGTCTTCATAGCAACTGTGGCACAGGAAGTCAATGGCGGTTCGTGGACGAGCGAGACGTCACTTACATCAGGATTTCAGAGTTTGCTGTTCCAAAGATTCATGTAACCATGGATAACATTCTGATTTCTCTCTCTCTCTCTCTCTCACTCATCTCTCTCTCGGTTCTCATCTCTCTCCGTCCTGCTCACGCGCGCGCCGCGAAACATACCTCCCTCACACACTCCACCACACCACACACACACACACACACCACCACATCATGCCGCGGCACGCCGCACGCAACACAACACACACATACACACACACACATTGACCACGACACACACACGAACACCACACAGCACACGCCAGACACAGCGACGCAAGCACACCACGCACAAAAGCACACGCGCGGCACGCCGCACACACACACCACAACACACACATACGCACGTACACACACACGAACACGCACACAGGCACACGCCAGCACGCACGCAAGCTCACACACGCACGCACGCGCGCGCGCACACACACACACACACGCACACACACGTATGCGCGAGAGAAAGAAACACACACACACACACACACACACACACACACACACACACACACACACACACACACACACACACACACATAAGGCCAAAGGGCCCGGGAGGGCTGATTTAGAGCAGACAGAGAGGCAGATGACATTTCACTTGATCCTAATGATGAACTGGTGTTCATGTACTGCGTGTGTGTTTAAAAGAGATAGCTGTGTGATAGGAGGGGAGACTTCAGTGGCTGTTGTCCATTTGCTGCTGTGTAGAACGGTGCTGATGAACATGTGTGTCGATCAAAAAGCGCCCTCCCCCCCCCCCCCCCCTCTCTCTCTCTCTCTTGCTCAAAACGCTTGTCGCTTGTTTCTGAGCATTACTGAGAAGACCGACCACAATTCTGTCTTCGTTATAATGGTCAAGAGGTACAGGTCTATCGTCTGTATATCCGGCCGGGTTAAAATCAAGTATTGTAACTGGGGTCACTGCCCGTGAAAAGTACAGACCGGCTGACTCGAGTGACAGAGCGGGTGAGAGAATTTACGACCGAGTATTTGAACGAGTGCGTAGTTGGGCAACTGCGTGATATACTGTCCAGGCCTCTCTTTTGGTCTTCCTTCTTCTGTTTCAGCTAGCGAAAGGTTTTATCCCGAATGTCTCTTCTTTCGTAGCTCTCCCGTCTTTGATGGCGTAAATCACGCACCGATTTCAAGATTCAGTTTACCTCCGAATGTGACAGAAATCTGACAAGTCGATATTGATTTTGCGTTAAATGGCGTATCTTTTGTTTAGTTGTTGTCATTTGTTAATGTGAAAATCACAGGCACTGAAACAGTTTATCATTCTTTGGTGTCAACCGTCAACTTCAGATGGCAGAATTGCAGTTTTAACCAACAATCTTCAAATGACTGTAGCTTCAATTGGTGCATGATATGACGGATACAGTTTCTATTATTGCTATACATTTCCTTAAAATCAGCGCATTTGCATCCTTCTTAGTCTTACTGTTCTTAAATGGGTATATTTTCGAATGACTATATCTTAAGACTGTTATCAATGCGGATGGAAAACATTGTTACGAACTTTCATTCACGCTCAGTTTAAAATGTAGTAGTATTCTGGTAAACAATACTTTGACGCGAAATATGTTTGTGTGTTTGTTGTTGTTGTTGTTGTTGTTGTTGTTGTTGTTGTGTGAGTGTGCGTGCGTGCGTGCGTGCGAGATAGACTGAAAGGGTAGCACGAGAGACAGACAAACCGAAAGAGAGACTGAGAGGAAAAAGAAAGGGTGACTGGGGGAGACTGGAGTGAGGGTGATAATTAAGGAAGACTGAGACAGAGAGGAAAGGAAGACAAAGTTAAGGAAGAGGGAGACAGGAAAGGAAGACAAAGTTAAGGAAGCGGGAGACACAGAGGAAAGGAACACAAAGTTAACTACGAGTATTTCCTCCACCATTCACCACCACCACAACAACAACAAAACGGAAATCGATGCCAAGCCGGTGGACAAAAGAGCTGACACACTTTGCATTCAGCCTGTTCGGCTTTTTCCACAGAGGGAGCAACGCTAAAAGGGAAACGTCGAATACATGCAGAGTTTTTATCCTTCCCACTACTTTCTTTATTGCTGGTTCTTTTTGTTTGCCATTTGTTTCTTTGTTTTCCCCTCCTTTTTCTGTTCGCTTGGTTTTTAATTGACCTTTTGCCCCTCCCCCCTCCCCTTCCCAAACCCCCAATTTTTCCTTCTTCTTGTACTTCAGTCAGTCACAATACAGCGTTTGTTTACTACCCATATGTACAATCTGACGCTCATATTTCACTTTAATTCTAAGTGTTCACTGCCAACTAAACTTGACAAGGCGGAACAGCGGAGACCCGGGACGCATCGAGCGAAGGGGCAATCAGTAATACATGCAACAAGTACTCGGCCAGCTCGCGAAGCGAAGAAAAGAAGGGCAGAGGAAGATGAATTGAGTGGATCATTTCTATCGATCAGTCTCGACCACGAAACAACGGCAGCTTGCTGCACGTGCTCAGGGAATCGGTCAGAAGGGAGAAAATGGGTCAACACATTCAGACCGCACCACCGACCACTGGTGCTGTTACACACTCCTGTTTCCTGTGGTAATTTTTGTGGAACACACTGACATAGACATGCATACGTGATCGGTCGGGGATTTCGAGACTAAATTCGCACTGCAGTATACTTCTGGTAGAAATGTGGGAAAAGAACCCCCGGAGCAGCATCGGAAAGGACCTTGTGAAGCTAAGCATTATCACATCTGATGTATTACATTATACTGTTCATATGCAACTCTATCACATCTGATGTATTACATCGTATTGTTCACATGCAACTCTATCACTTCTGATGTATTATATCGTATTGTTCATATGCCGACACTCCTAAGCCTTACATCAGCGTGTAAGTTTTTATCTATTAACATTGCCTATCCCTAAGGCATCCTGGTAGTCCAGAGACCCTAGATTATTTAGGTTCTAAGGCTAATATATCAACATTTCCAAACCGTGTATCAGTCTCTTTATCAATCTCGATTGAGAGAGAGGGTGGGGGAGAGAGATAGATAGATAGAGAGAGAGAGAGAGAGAGAGAGAGAGAGAGAGAGAGAGAGAGAGAGAGAGAGAAGAGAGAGAGAGACAGAGACAGAGAGAGACAGAGACAGACAGAGACAGAGACAGAGACAGACAGAGACAGAGAGAGAGATGACAACACTCCCACACACCTACAACAGCATGTTAATAAATATCAACGCTCCCAAACCACACGTCCACCTATGTAAGATAACTAAAACACTACGTTAACTTGTTTACATGCCAACACTCCCAAGTCATACATCAGCATGTGTGTGTGTGTGTGTGTGTGTGTGTGTGTGTGTGTGTGTGTGTGTGTGTGTGTGTGTGTGTGTGTGTGTGTGTGTGTGTGTGTGTGTGTGTGTGTGTGTGTGTGTGTGTGTGTGTGTGTGAACTCTCCATACCCCTATGTCATCCTGCGTACATGTATGTCAACGCTCCTAAACTCATTTGTTCTTATCATATATACACCAACACTCTCAGACCCTACATAATTTTCAAGTTTCCGAACCGGCTCCAACTGTATCGTCTCCAAAACATGGGTTGTGGCATCATCAGTGATCAGGTTGATTACAAGCACAAAATCATGTTTCCTAAATATTTCATGAAGCAGCGAGTGTCGCAAACAGCATGGCTTGGCACACCACTCTTACCAAATATCAACATGGTTAACCCCCTTGTTGAGGTACATGGCCCTTCCTCCCTAGCATACTGAGATCAATCTGATTGTGTATGAAGTATGTTCACAGCCTGGTATGATGAGCTAAATGACAGTATACACTTAAACTAACACAAGTCGATGGTGAAAATGGGAACAGTCGAGCAGTCTGTTCTGATGACAATCATGTATAAACTGTGAATGGTACTGGCACCACAGATCTGAAACTATGTATACCCTATTTGCTGGTACAAGACACAAGCGACAAGAGAGGATACAGTACTGTGCCACAAATGTCAAAGAACCCCAAAGAAGACACATTTTGCTCCCTATCTCATGCAAAGAAAACAAACAGCTGCGAAAACATGCACAAAGGACCACAGACCACAAACGATCGGAAAAGAAGGCAAGCTGCGGGTCACTAATAATGAATTTACCGCCCTAAATGAATTAATTTACTGCCCTAAATAAAACACGACTGACGCCACAAGAGAAACAAGCACACGCAACAGACACAGTCTGTAAGTAAAAGACGAGTGGAGGCGGGTACGGAGCGGGATGCGGAGGAACTTAAAATATAAGCATACACACCCTGGTCCTGCAAAGAGTCTAGTGTTTACGTTTCAGTCAAGAAAACTGATCCACATCAGTGGACAGCTGGCCTACAAAACAGGAAGACTGACCGGCCACAAGAAATAATATGACAGGAAGACTGACCCATAAAATACTGACCCTCAAGACAGGAAGACTGACCCATAAAATACTGACCCACAAGACAGGAAGCCTGACCCATAAAATACTGACCCACAAAACAGGAAGACTGACCCACAAGACTGTACTACTGGCCCACGAGACAGGAAGATTGACCCACAAGACTGTACTACTGGCCCACGAGACAGGAAGACTGACCCACAAGACAGGAAGACTGACCCACAAGACAGGAAGATTGACCCACACGAAAAAATATGACAGGAAGATTGACCCACAAGAAAGGAATACTGACCCACAAGACAGGACGAATGACCCACAAGACAGGACGAATGATCCACAAGACAGGCATACTGACCCACAAAACAGGACGAATGACCCACAAGACAGGAATACTGACCAACAAGACAGGAAGACTAGCCCACAAGACAGGAAGACTGGCCCACAAGACAGGAAGACTGACCCACACGACGGGACGAATGACCCACAAGACTGGAAGACTGACCTACAAGACAGGAAGACTGACCCAAAAGACGGGACGATTGGCCCACAAGTGCAAAAGATTAACCCACAAGCTGTAGCAACGGGGGATAACTGGTCCACAAGTCAGGAAGAGTGACATACAACTACAAGACTGGTCGACTGGTCCACAAGACAAGAACACTGGCCTACAACACTGGACAACCGGCCCACAAGACTGACCGACAGGATAGGCAGACTGACCAACAAGACGTGACTGCTTTCCCACAACAGTATGACTGCTCCACAAGACACGCTGACTCGCCCACAAGACAAGATCAATGGACTACAAGGCATCAACACTGACCTACAAGACAAAGTCGGCTGACTCATAAGACAGGATGTCAGAGAAGAGACTTTTCACTGTTCTCACAAGACAAAAACACCGACCTACAAGACGAGAACACTGTTCTCACAAGACAAGACTACTGACGCGGCACAAGACAAGAACACTGACCTACAAGACAAACCCACTGACCCTTACGAATACTGACATGTGACCAACATGAGACATGAGTTATTATCTAAACAAAACTGAGAAGAAGAAAAAAGGAAGGGGCTGGGGGAAGGGTGTGTGTGTGTGGGGGGGGGGGGGGGGGGGGGCAGCACGTTAAATGAGTCGTCGCCGAAGGTTCTTGCCGGAGCATCGTATGGCTGTTGAAACAATAAGCGCGGCAATTACACACAGAGATTAATAATAGCGTGAACACAGCTGGCGGTCGTTGAGTGGTTCTGTGTCCCACCATCAACGCATAGGAAACAAAGACACAGGGAGAAACAAGGGAGCATGCTTAGAACTCTTCACGTGTCCAGAAGAAACACGATGAATCGCCTGCAAGGACACCTCGTCTGTCCTACCTGCATCATCATCCTGGACACGTGCAACATACAGAACAGTCAAATAAATTTACTGGTAAAACTTAGGAGGGCGAGAAAGGCGGAGGGATGAGATGGAGGGGAGGGGGGATGTAAGCAAGGTAGAAGACCAGGGTGAGAGTGATCTCCCATTGTGCCAATTCTTACCTCCGTCAGCGTAGCTCTCACAGCCGTAGCCATCCTGCAGGCCCGTAGTCCACGTGCCCTCGTAGCGCGCGCCCGAGGTGGTGGACTGCCGCACCCCGTAGCGTCCTTTGAAGCCTTGGGTCCACTCGCCGCGGTACATCCAGCGCCCCTTGGTCTCCAGCCCCAGTCCGTGACGCTTGCCCTGGAACCACTGGCCCTTGTAGGCGTTGCCCGAGGGCCACGTGTACACGCCCGACACCTCGAAGCCGTACTGCCAGGCCCCGGCGTACTCACCCTGGCCCTTGGGGCCCGTGCACACCCCATGGCCGTGGGCCTTGCCGTCCTCCCAGCCTCCGCAGTACGTCCCGCCATCGTCGAAATCGAAACGACCCCCGCCTGTTGTCATGACGACTGCCGCTCCTCACCGAGTTGTCTCCTCTTCCTCAACAGCATCTCCTCCCCCTGCAACCGCCAGGGGCGAGTCAGGAGCTTCACCTCCTCAACTTTTTTTTTTTTTTGCTTCTTGTTTCTGTTCTCCCTCGCTTTTGGAGGGGGTGGGGGTGTGGGGCTTCGCCTTGAGATTTATCTCCCTTTTTGTTTGAGTCAAGTCTCCCGGAATTATCAGCACTTCCGGTTCGAAACTTTTAGTTGAGGCTGATTACTCTTTCAATCGCTTAGGTTCAGACTGTGACTGTAAAGACATGCGCTGACAGACACTTTAGAAAAAAAGCAAACTAAGCAAGATTATTCTTTGGCAGCGTCGATTTTGATTAGATATTTTTGCCCATGAGGCGAAACGAAAGCAGCATGGTCACACTTCACGGCAACGGTAACACTGAAATAACACAGAGGAGCAGAACATGAAGAAGCGCACACAAATTATGACTCCTTCTCTCGCGGCTTTGTGCCGTTGTTACAACGGATACGGCAATACCGGAACCGGCAAATGATACTGAAGAGCAAAAACGTCTCTGACTACTTACTGCACTACTTTTGATGATGGGTTTGCAGGCTGCCAGACTACGAGCTAACCGGCTGCTGTGGCGGCGGCGAAGGTGACCCTGACTGCTAAAAGCTGACGGCGAAATTCCCCACACAGATGGTGAGCAGTAGAGGCCGAAGACAGAGAGGCCGAAGAAGAATCCAGTCAACCCCTGTACACACTTGCAGTGCTGCCACACTTCGCTTCTCCCCTCTCTCTCTGCTGCCGCTCTGCCTCGTCACTGTGTGCTCTCTCTCTCTCTCCTCACTCCGCGGCGGTGGCTTTGGGGTGTGGGATCGGTATGTGGTTCGATAGGAGAAAATCAATAAAGGTCGTCAACAACTGGAGACAGAGCCCAGCCCGACAGAACGCTGATACACCTATCCATCACTGACAAGGCTGCTGTGACGTGCGGGTCTGGAGAGACGTGGGCTTGTTACCACTCTGCAGAACAGACTAGTTTCATCAGTGCCGTGTTCAGTCTTTGGTTCAGCCGGGTTAAATCTGATTCACACGCGCGCGCGCGCGCGCCACACACACACACACACACACACACACACACACACACACACACACACACACACACACACACACACACGTGAAAACGTCACTGGGTTGCGAACGAAGAAAGCGAAGCGGGCAGTGCGTTTCAAGTCTTACGGTGACAAATGTGTGACAGCCAAGGCACTGAAGTGGTAAGCAGAAGACGAAAATCTATAGAGAACTGCCGATCACCCTGGCCGAGTTACAGGGTGTTCAACTTGGCTGGCCACACTGCAGATACGTCTGATCGATGACTGACCTTCGGTGACTTCGGTCACTACAGTCACACGTCGATCCTGACTGACACAGCCCCTCACTCTCCGGATACTGCGTCTCGTCCACACACTAGCAAACGCACTGTCAGTCGGCGCGTGAGCACGCTGCCCAGCCGCAAAACTGCACACAAGCACAAAGGTGCACTGAAGTCGGCCAGGTAAAAAACAGGCAAGTCAGGGTCTTTCAAACTGGGAAGGCACGTATGTTTTGTCTACAGCCGGTCACTGAAACCAACTCACCGTGTCCGCTGGGATGTGTAACGTGTAGCAGCAGCTTTGCAGTTGCACACTCTGACTGACTGGGTGGGTGGATCGGTGGCGAGAGAGATTTCTCAGTCCAAACAACGGGTCAGGTTACTGAGGTCGGAACAGGACACTGCAGTCGTAGGTACACGGTTTAGCACAGATATGTCCCTGCCTTTATCGACTCGGCCGGAGGAACCTACCTACACACTGGGATCACAGTTCGTCAGTCGTTGTTTCTGGCTGACCTTTGCAGTAGGGCAAGGTTTCAGCGTCCAGCTCTTCAACACTGACAACTTCCGGGACCAGCAGTCGCACTGTCAAAGCAGCAATTCCGTCGCACTTTTCAACGCTAGGGCTGACACCACCCACAACGTTGCTGTCACAGACAACGATCAAAACACCCGGTAACAACGGCGGAGACAGACAAGAAAACAACGGACTGACTGACCGTTGCAAATGAGCACCGTTGGCGACGGAGACTGGACAAGATCACCACAGACTGAGACTGGACAAAACTGGTACTGAGGTCTGGAGGTGTTCAGGAGTGGAGCCGACGTTAGGCTGTTTGTTGTTTATAGTCCCTGCTCGCTGTATTTACTGAGCCAGTTGCTGTGTCAGTGTTTGCTTGGCCTCTTCTTCTTCCGAGGCTCAGCCCAAGCTTGACTTAGCGTTGTAGTTGTAGTTCAAGCCGGCTATCTATCACCTTAGCGGAGCCAACACGAAGCCTCTGACAAGGAGAGCAGAGGGAAGGAGGAGGTGGAGCAGGAGGAGCCGGTGCCGGAGGAGGAGGGTGGAAGCTGTTCGTAGCGCCGCGCGTTACCTGCGCCCTGCCTCCTCCCCGCTCTTCAGTCGTGCTGCCAGAAGCAGGCTCTCCGCCATGCCAGCGGAAGGAAGGTAAGGTAACGTCACGGCAGTGTCGTGGGGCCAGCACCTAGTCCGTCAGTCGTTCCTCAGGTGTCCACCATGGCGGAAGGTTCGAGCGTGTTACGATGTGCTGCCGCTGCTGGTGCTGGTAGTGGTGGTGGTGGTGGTGGTGGTTGTGGTGGTGGCAGTGGTGGTGACGGTGATGGTTTCACGGCCCCAGGCTCGGCCAGACAGAAGGGGGCAGAGGGCCAGCAGAGCTAGCGAGGCGAGCTGAATCCAGCAGCTCTGGAGCTAACGGTTTACTGCCCGTGGCTTGCGCTTCGCTTCATCCAGCAAGCCGCACAGCACAGCACAGCACAGCACAGCCAGCTGTCCCAGCGCTGCTGCCTTCTCATTCTTCCTCGCTCACTCGTCGACCGCACGCTCGCACACGCACACGCACGCGCCAAGAACGCGGGGCAACAGGAGAGAGAGAGAGGGAGGGAGCGAGAGCGAGCGAGAGAGAGAGAGAGAGAGTATACTGACAGTGTGTCGTGTAGACTGATGGGTTGGGGGCTATTGTTGTGCTGTCTGTCTGTACCGTTTCAGCATGTTGCTGTGCCGTGCCGTGCCGTGCCGTGCGTGTACTGTGCTGTACCGCGTTTCTGCAAGTGACGTACCGTTGAAGGGTTGGTGTTGTAAGTATAATAGTGTGTCTGCGGTGTAAGTACAGGGCGAAGTATGCATGATGTAAACACAAGGTGTCATTGTCCAGTGACTTTGTTCTCGACCGTACTATTTTTTTAGCGGCAACACATGTACACCTGTACTTAAATTGGAACACGGCATTGACAGTTAGGGTACACAATGTACTCTCTGGTGTACTGATAGTCTGGGTAGACTACATAACACGGTGTATGCCGGACGTGCCAAGCAACATATACTTCGTGACTACAATACAGAATATCAGGGTATATACCACTAACTATTTTTTACTAACTCAGTTACTTCTCGTTTTTTCTTTATTCTCTTTCGTTGTACCTTCTGACAAACCAGTATATTAGGTACACACTATCTACCTTGACGGTGGTGCAGCGCGAAGGTGGAGGTGCACCCATAACTACCAACGTTTCCGTACCTGCGTGCCTGTCTGCCTGCCGCCTGCGTAGCCTACCTACTATCCCACTTTCTGTCGAGCTACCATTTAGCTGTTTAAGTACCTGTCTACATACCTACCTTTACCAACACACGGGAAACACACGCCTCCATACATTTTCACCGACCTAGCTGAGTACATAGGCTTTGGGTGCGACCCAGAGAGAGAGAGAGAGAGAGAGAGAAACTGAGAGAGAGAGAGACTGATAGAGAGAGAGAGAGAGAGAGAGACACACACACACACACACACACACACACACACACACACACACACACACACACACATACACACACGCACACACACACACGCACACACACACGCACG
>JABMCL010002018.1:492500-495000 GCA_018857735.1 Alviniconcha marisindica
CACGCACACACACACGCACACACACACACACACTGAGTCGACAAGCGCTAGATGGCAGCAGGCGAAGCATGTAAAGCTACAGTCTAAACTACTCCAGGTTATAATGGAGGAACCTCTGACTACTGAAGACTGATTTTCAGCAGAGGAAACCTTAAGCTCTGCATCCGATGTACCCCTGTCGCGGTTAGATTCCAAGCAAAACAAGAGCAAAGAAAAACTGTTGTTGTTTTTGTTTTGTTTTGTTTTTTGTTTGTTTTTTAATGTAATTCCATTTTAACATCCAGTAAACCGCACCGGCGGGAAGAAGGACAAATTGTAGTTATTTCGTTTTTGGATTTAACGTCCCGTCAGCCGCATAGGGTCATCTCAGGACCGACGAATCACAGTCAAAACACTTTGACACCATAAATCGCAAGTCAAAAAGGCTGAATCGCATTTTTGAACACACCACAGTCAACAGCAAACGCAACGAAGAAGAAGGACAAAAACTGAGTCTGCAAGCTTGCATGGGAATAGGGAGAAAGGCGAGAGGGAGAAGGGGAGCAGAGATGGGCACGGAAAGAAGAGCAAGGAACAGGCGGCACACAGCAGGGCACGTCTGTACCTACAGGACGGCAACACGTGAACTCTCTGTACTCCGCTCACTCGCTGCCTGCCGCCTGCTGGCCTGAACCACTGTGCCACCGCCCGGCTTCGATCGGTAGTTGCCGCACAGCTTTCTACAGCGCACTTTCGCTTCACAGAGTGAGGGAGTGGATGGGGATGGAGCGGAAGGGGTGGTGGGGGCTTATTTTTTTAATTTATTTTTATCCAACTTTTTTTCTCTCCCCCTCTTTGATTCAGGTTCATATTGATTTTTTTCTTCTTCTTCTATGCCATGCGTGCACACACACACACACACACACACACACACACACACACACATTGAAACAGATAGGAAGACAGAACATACAGCACGCCGCGGCGGCTCTGTGCATGCGTGCGTGCGTGCGCTGCGTGCGTGCGAGCGTGCGTGCGTGCGTGCGTGCGTGCGTGGTGGTGTGTGTGTGTGTGTGTGTGTGTGTGTGTGTGTGTGTGTGAGTGTAGACTCGTGCGCATCTACTGTCACGTACTTGGGGAAATGACTGACCGAGCAGGTAAACTGGCAGGCACAGCAAGCATCACAAGCGGCTTGCATAATCCACGTTTCCTGACCAATGATACTGAATAACGAACTGCCTTGAACAATGTGACGAACGAGTCTTCCGATTTTATTATTATTATCATCCGTGAAAATAGTCCAGCTAGAAAGCGCAAAACAAAAATACAACACCCCTAAACTCACTCAACCAAGGACAAATATGGCAACGCCCTTGTATCGAGACATGGCACGTCAAAAAGTTGTGAATAATATTTATAAAGTAGATCTGAAGTGCTGAGGAGCTCGAGACGCTACCTGAGGGCACAAAGCCAAGGACATCACACTATCGATCACCTGGAGGATAGAGGAGTACACAAAGAGGAAACGACCGATGATCTTGCTCGGAAAACCGAGAAAGGGCCGTCACCCATCAGAACAACACTGGAACGGTTTCAGGCACTGGGGAAGTTCTTTCCCGAGCGAGCTGATACCATCCTGGCCTGACCTGTCTGTGTGCACACAGGACATGCACGTGAAGCCAACGTTCTTTTTTCCTCTTCTGCGTCAACACACACACACACACACACACACACCACACACACACACACACACACACACACACACACACACACACACATACACACACACACCCTAATTTCACACGCATGCGTCGGACATTTAAATAATTATGTAGCCTACAGTTTGGTGGCATAAAAGAATTGAATTATTTACCTCAAACGCCTACTTTAATGTGTATTTTTTATTATATATAGGCTACATGTGTATTAAGCTACTATTAGCCAATGCTACATATCAAAGTTCACAGTGCAAACGTGAGACAAGGCGTTGGAAAATCCATCTCAACGGAAAAAATCATTCTTTCCGATCAAAACGACTGGTCTACCCGCTTGAAGTCAAACTGCCGTCGCCTTGGGAACATCTCGGATTTGTCCCCGTTCAAAAATCACACGGCCCAAACTCAATTCGAAGGAACTGCGCAAACTGAATTTTCACTTGCGTCCCCTGACAAATAGCACTCGCTCCCCGATCGGCATAGGCCTACTTATCACATCAAACTCAATCTGTTAACCGGCCTTTCACAGTCACGGTTTCTGCCCGAAATCTCGAGGGCGATACTGATTTTGAGCGAGCACAAGTACTTACATGTACTGCAGCTGATGTCTTCGCTTTGGTCGATGGTTTGACGGTTTCCACTTTTTGCACGGCCGGCTACATTGTTACCCATGCAAAGACGCTGTCGGCACACTGTCGTCTGCGGTGCCTGTCAGCAAATCCGAAAGTTTGGGTACTTTCGTTCTGACTAAACATCACTGATCATTTCTGACAGATTTTAACTGAAGTAACGAAGAACATGTATTT
>JABMCL010002018.1:500000-515000 GCA_018857735.1 Alviniconcha marisindica
CCACAAAAACTCCCCAAAGACGTTATACTTACACTAGGATCGACTGACGGGGGTGTAAGAGTTCACGGCAGTGCAGAAAAGGATTCCACACAAAATGTGGCTTTGAGATCGGTATAAAATCAATAATGCTCTCATTTCGTGGACAGGGAGGGGGGTCAAGGGAGGAGGAGGGGTGGGGGGCATGCATTTTCCAGACAACGGCAGCATGTCAGTTTTTGCGACACTGCAACAGTGCTCTGTCTCAAACTCGATGCGGCAAGAGCGTGAAGAGGACCAGAGATTGGGGCGGGGAGGGGAGGGCGGGGGGGGGGGGGGGGGGCAACGTGAGGGGGGAGAGGGATGGAGGGCGTAGGAAGAAGGGAGCAGGATGCCTCAGCCAGTGCTGTCACTACGCTTATCTCCACTGATGCGCCAAGTTTAGTGTGTTGCAGCCAGCACACTAACACAGGTTTTGTTCAAGCTGGTAGCGAACGGCAACACACACAGCGTGTTCTTCGGTGCACGGAAAGTTACGAAGAATTACGGAATACACCGACATGCCAATGTCAATGTTCTGCAACACAGATCTCGGAGATGATCGGGTCGGGCTCCCAGGATTCTGCGCTGCTGGATTCCGGGCTGAAACAGCGTCCACAACAACAAAAAATTAAAATAAATAAAATAAAATAAATAATAATAGGGAATATAGAGAACACTTTTCAGGCTCAAAGCACTTTACAACTTAAAAGAGGAACATGCAACGCGCCAAAAACCTGAAATATGCAAATCAATGGTATATAAACAAGCAAACAAAACATACCAAACTTTGAATAAACATGTTCATACAAGGCATGGTAACACACACACACACACACACACACACACACACACACACACACACACACACACACACACACACACACACACACACACACACACACACACACACAGCGGATCGCGCGCACACACGGTGTCATTTTTTTATTATTTTTTAAACGCTGACACACACGGCGTGCACGCCCACACTGACACACACGGCGTGCGTGCCCACACTGACACACACGGCGTGCGTGCCCACACTGACACACACGGCGTGCGTGCCCACACTGACACACACGGCGTGCGTGCCCACACTGACACACACGGCGTGCGCGCCCACACTGACACACACGGCGTGCGTGCCCACACTGACACACACGGCCTGCGCGCCCACACTGACACACACGGCGTGCGTGCCCACACTGACACACACGGCGTGCACGCCCACACTGACACACACGGCCTGCGCGCCCACACTGACACACACGGCGTGCACGCCCACACTGACACACACGGCCTGCGCGCCCACACTGACACACACGGCCGAGAAGGATATCTGCGGAGGTAGGTAAATTTTAAAGACTAGTTTGAAGGTAGGGCTAGAAGAGCTGTGACCGAGAGCGAAAGGGAGAGAGTTCAAAATTCGTGCAGCAGAAAAGCAATTACTGGTCAAAATACTGTTTGAAGAAGTAAGTTCTAAGGCTCGTTCCGAAGGCAGGGACGGAAGAGCTGCGACGTCCCGAAAGGAAGAGAAGTCCAGATTTGCCTGCAGCAGAGAAGCAAAAGCCGCCTAACACAACCACCATGCAGTTTTCTTTTGAACTGAGGTGGGGACGCGAAAAGTTATGTCATCCAAGAAAAGAGCAGAGACCTAGAAGGGACATAGATCTGGACAAGTTCAGCCAAGTACTGAGGGGCAATTAATCCAGCGATGATTTGATAGCAGGGACTGTGACAAGCTATTTCGTATTTAATTCTCTTGCGGGCATGTGCCGTTAATAATGTAGGCCTATGCTCTGTGTTCCTCGTCGTCGTACGTCGGCCTCTCCGCCATCGTCATCTTGTGCAGGCTGATGCGTACATAGTGCGGGCGGGCAGCAGAATTATTGATGCTGCTGCAGAATACCGCAGGCCCCCTCCAACTGTGAGACGGACTGGGGCTGTGTACAGTAGGACCAGGTAAAGTGCACACGTGCAGTTCCCTCTCTCAACTCTCGCTTTCTTCTCACCTTTTCCGTTCTCTTCGGACCGCCAGGAACAGCGCGCACGCCTGCTGCCGCGTCTACCCTACCTCGCAATTCCCCGGAGTTTCCCTCTTGCCTCGCTCGCGCGCTCTCAGCACAGTCAGATTGGCGCACGCGCTTCCCATATAAGGCCAGACGAATGAACGGGCAACCTGTATGCGCGTGTCCTCAGAAACTTTGCACGTGCAACACACGCTGCACTTGTCCGTGAGATGTGTACTTTGCTGGAGAGTGTACACTACCAAGTATTTGGGGGATTAATTTGTCTCGTTTGTTAGTTCACGGCGCCTGGCATCACCGGTGCTAGAGAGTGAGTGGATGGCGTGGGTCTGGAAAAACCGGCGCTCAGTCAGTCGCGAGTCAGTGCTGGAGTCAGCGGAGGAAGTTTCGTAGCCTACTGGTTGCTTCTGTGAACCACCGGCCGGCGTCAGCCTTGACACGTGCAGCATGTCAGTCAATAAGTCATTGATTATTACCGCCGCAGGTCGAGGCGCAGCGGGCTGTTTTTGCTTGTTTGTTAAGTTGTTCATTGTTTTACACAGGACTGGCGATGTAGACATTGTAGACATTCAGTGACGCCCCAGCCCCCATCGTACACCGACCACTGACTGCGAACTACTGAGTTTCTCAGTCAGTCATTCTGTAGCCGGAAAATCACTGGTTTGTCCGTGGTTGTTGCTGTTGTTTTGTTTTTGCTTTTATATCGCGTAACAAGATTAAAGGGGGGCAGGGGGAGGGCGGGGGGGGGGGGGGGGGATATTGGAATCTCCGCCGGCCGTGTCTCAGTGTTCTTCTTTCCTTGTGCTGGCGCTTTGTCCGGAAGACATACCCGCGTCAGAGTCTAAACGTGACCACTCGACCTTTTGTAACCAAACTTCGTTGATCATGAGCCAGAGTGACGCTTGAAAAAAAAAAAAAAAAAAAAAGCGGGGGTAGGGGGGGGGGAGGGCAATGCTATCATCTATATGGCCAAGGTCACAGTAAGTGCCTATATCAAAATATGACCGTTACTACTGTATCTTCTAAACAAATAATTCTTTTGCAACCGAACTAACTTTTATGGTAGATCATCACAAGCCAAAATGTCCTGTGACAATTGGATTGCGGTGTTCAAGGTCAAGGTCACAGCGAAGATTTAACATATTCCTTAATGTTTGTCCGGATGATATCTTCTTAAGAGCTTAACCTTTGGTAACAAAACTTAGTATGGTGATACATCAGTAAAAGCCGGAGTGGAGTGTAATACAATCATACAATCAAAACATAACTGTTTTTAATTATATCTTCTGAACTGCTCAGTGATTCTTTTGCAACCAAACATAGTTTGGTGGTACATCGTGATAAGCATGAGTGTTGCCTTGCTGTGTTAAAGGTCAAGGTGACAACAGAGGTTCAAAACTTCATTGAATGCTTGTCCGGACGATATTATCTTGACGATTTAAGCTTTTGTAGCCAAACTTGATATGACTGAATATGCATCATCAGGAACCAGAGTGACATGCAAAAGATTGTTTTGCTATATTCAAGGTCAAGGTCACAGTATGAGCTCATATAGCCAAAAATATTATCATTTCTACTGTATCTTCAGAACTGCTGATCCAGCCTTTTTCAGTCAAACTTAGTTTGATGCTACATCATCATAAGCCGGAGTGACCAATCACCACAATGGCAATCACTCAATAGCCCGGCTGTTGCTCTCCCTAGCATTTGGTTTGTTTATTTATTTGTTTAAAATTTAATTTTATGTTTTGGTGGGGGTTAGGGGGGTGGGAGTGGAGTGGGGTGGGGGTTAGGGGGGTGGGAGTGGAGTGGGGTGGGGGTGCTTCTTGTTTGTGTGGAGCGTTGTGTCATCTGCCCACATGTCACAATCAACAGGTATATTTTTCACGTGTAATGAAACACACGCACGGGCAATATCCACTCAGCCCCGTCGTTTCGTTGTCCTCAAATGGTTGGAGGATGTGTGTGTGGGTGTGCGTGTGTAGCGTGTGTGGCATAGTACGGAGAGAACTGATGTGCGGATATGCCAGCGTAGTGCATACTTCAAGTTAATTCCGTCCACATACACACACACACACACACACACACACACACACACACACACACACACACACACACACACACACACACACACACACACACACACACACACACACACACACACACATTCTCATACCATTTGAGGACCGTGAACCGACGGGGCTAAAAGTGGACATCGCACACACCACGCACGCACCCAACACACACCCTCACTCACTCACACACACACACACACACACACACAAATTACAGTGGTTGGAGGAATGACAGGAGAGAGAGAGAGAGAGAGAGAGAGAGAGAGAGAGAGAGAGAGAGAGAGAGAGAGAGAGAGAGAGAGAAGAGGAGAGAGAGAAACAGAAAGACAGACAGAAACAGAAAGACAGACAGAAAGAAACAGAAAGACAGACAGAAACAGAAAGACAGACAGAAACAGAAAGACAGACAGAAATAAGATGAAGTCATTGCTGGTTCAGTCAACACCTTCACAATGAAGGTGCTTTATTCCATTTAAAGGAAAATGTGGATGCCATATAAAAATAACAAACATAGACAATGTACACGTATAAAAGAATAACGATTCAAGGAATGTGAAACAACAGAGAGGCCAAGTTTGATCCAAGAAGTGTTTTTAAATACACATTGTGTATAGAAATGTGCTGTAAAATGGACAGTGTCACACGGTACGACTAGAAGTGTTGATGAAATAAGAAAAGTGTAGTTAACACTGTTCTCCTCCTACCTCTTCACAGCTACCTTCATCATCATCTCCCTCTCTCTCACACACACACACACACATACAGGCACACACACATACAGGCACACACACATACACACACACACACACACACACACACACACACACACACACACACACACACACACACACACACACACACACGTGCAGTCATTCACACTCAATAATTCCCAATTATTCTGAGACCTTGAGTATTGCATGTATACAAAAATCGTTAAAAGGTATTGCAACAACACACAAGACCTCTTCCCTCCCTCACACACACAATAGGATCATTAATATTTTGCAATGAAACACAAGACCACCACCTTTACAATCAGAACGTATTAAGTGTAAAGTCGCTTGTATGTGCTTCAGTGCCATAAATGGTTCTGGTCCTGCTTACCTCTCTGAACTGCTGCAGGTCTACACTCCGTCTCGTACACTACGCTCTTCTTCTGACACCCGCATGCTGGAAATCCAACAATACAAACGCAAGACTCATGGCTTTCGCACCTTCTCTTGCTTTGGACCCCACATTTGGAATTCACTCCCACAAGACCTTAGACACTGCTCAACCCTGTCATCTTTAAAGCCAAACTGAAAACATTCCTCTTCTCACAGTATTTCCATCCTAATACCAGTACCAGTTTCTGCTACAGTCAGTGTGTGTGTGTGTGTGTAGTGCGTTTTATATATATATATATATATATATATATATATATATATATATATATATATATATAATTATTATTTATTTATTTTTAAATAATTATGTAAATTGTTTTGGTAGGACTATGCTCTACATGTGTATAGAGTATCATTTTTAGGTTAATATGTATCCTGTGAGCGCTCAGGGTGTTGATGAGCGCATGATAAATGTACATTATTATTATTAATCCTTTTTTGTCATTTTGTTTTCGTTCTGTTTGGGGGTTCAGGGGAGAATTTGCTTCTGTTACTCTATGTGCCTTTGTGTGTGTGTGTTTGTTCTGTTTTTCTTTCTATGGACTTAGTCCTGGAAGCAACCCGTCCCTTCGCCACACACCATCTTTTCAGGGGACTTGGACCAAGGGAAGTAATTATTATCATGGTTATGGAAATCCAGGTGTGATGCTGTCACCTCCCTTACACTTTTTCTTTCTTTCTTTTTTTCTTCTTTTTTTCTGTTTTGGCTGGGTGCACTCGTGCTGTCAGAATTCATGAAACAAGAATGTGTATTTGTTGCTTTTGTAAAGTCCTTTTTTCACTGACATGTTCTGAAGCAAACTGTTAAAGGAACACGTTACCATCTGGAAAAACAACAGGTTATAACTGTTCTGCACATACACACACACGCACACACTCTCTCGCTCTCTCTTTTAAAGGCAAATGCTGCACATGAAATCACTTTTTCTTTAAATCACAAGTTATAGCCATGGATATACAACCATCCTCAAACATCATTTCATACAGTTTGGTTTTCAACTGATTATTTCACAGCTCAAGCAATCAAACCACAGTTACTGCTCAAACAAGAAGAAGAAGAAACGAGGGCTAAAAAAATGGAAAAAAAGTTTTTCAACCAATCAGAGAAAAAGTAAGATGGCTATGTACTTTTGCAAATGTGCAATGGTCTTTGTGCAAGCAGCGCATACAAAAGGCACAATCACAGGAACTGAAAAGTGCACAAGTTTTGATTAATGGAAAATTTACCCCCCAAAATCCCAGACCCCACTTCATCCAGGAGTGTAAACTATCCCACAGGATATATAATAATAATAAATGTATTTCTAATGCATTGAATCACTCTAAATACATGTGTGAGGCTCATTGTACTATAAACTATAAAATAATTACAATGCACAACCTAATTTAATAGTGCATGACATATCTCGCTGCATCCCTCACTCATCCACACATGTGCACAGGTATACACTCTCTCTCTCTCACACACACACACACACAATTTAATAGTGCATATCTTGCTGCATCCCTCACTCTCCCCTGCACAAACACATGTGCACACACACACACACACACACACAATCTCACAACCCCTTGCTTCCCTCATTCTCCCAGCACAAATATGTATTGTCTAATGTGTGTGGCTAGACACCACAAGCCCCGTGTCATCATTCTAGTGCTGTGCACAGTCCAAACATCAACCTCAAAATGCAGCACTGAAAATACTGCACATGCACCATGCAATGTAGCACTGAAACTCTCCCATTTGTTCAACATACTGAACTCATACTAGAAATGCCTGTTCTGGCACCTTATTGACACTATGGACACAGACAATGATGGAAGTCAAAGACTGTTCCCACTGTCTTGGACTAAAATGAAAATGTGACTGGTTTTTTATATTTTTTTATATTTGTTTGTCTGTTTGTTATTGCTCTATGTAAATGCTAAAAATGTGAGCACTTTGAAGTTACAAACTTTCTGTCTACATTATAAATACAGAAAATATGTTGAGATATGCATACAGGACTGAATATCACCACAACCACCCACCAACACAAGTAGCAGTTGTAATAGTTGCGCTTGGTGTAAAACAGTGGCAGGTATTGTAGTTGTGTTGTGGAGAGTGTGGCACTTGTGACTGGTGTAGTAGTTGTGGTGGGTGTGGCTGTTGGTGTAGTAACTGTGAGTGGTGTTGCAGTTGTGGTGGGTGTAGCCTGTAGTAGTAGTGATGGGTGTAGTTTTATCCTCTGAAATTACCAAGAAGCCACAAGTGCTCCCATTCAATCACACGGGACGAAAAGCATATGTACACCACACAATGCAGACTATGTCCTCATAAGTTAGCTTTTGCTACATCTGGTTGTGGTCTGCGGGTCCGAACCACACCTTCCTGTGCCACAGAGATCACCAGGCGGCCATCCTCAGTCCACATGCGACCTGTCAGGTAGGCACGCCCATTCCCTGTCATGGACGAGCAGAGAAACTCATTAAATGCTCCAATTCTGAGTTGTTATTATTGCAATCCATTTAATGCAATGCCCAAACTACTAATCAGAAATACAAATGATCAGCTGACTCAAACTGAAAATACAACAACAGCAAACATTCTGATGATTCACATTAAAAACTGAAATATACTTTTAATGTCTCACACCATGTCCTACCACTACTACCATTAAACTTTTGAAAATATGAAGAAGAGATCAAATAATAATACACAAAATTATGCACATAATACAACAACAAAATCCATCTGACTGGGGGTCAAAAATACAACATTCTGATGAACTTTGTGGTGTTCGGCCTTGCCTCTCCTTTTTTTAAATATATTTTTTAACTTTTCATTTTTGTTTATTTTTTGTTTGTTTACTTGTTTGATATTTTGAAAGTAGTGATGAATGCACATGTTTTGATGGGTTTTTTTTAGGTTTCGGTTTTGCTGTTGCTGTTTGGGGGAAGTATTGGGGGGGGGGGGGGGGGGTAAGAGGGAGCGTTATTTGTTTATCTTTACATAAAAGAGCAACTTGACACTTGACACAAATGGTTTAACCATGAATCTTGCCAACCCATAAAACCAGCCAGTGGCAGCACCACTACCATGACAACAAACAAAAAATGGTAATAGCAGAGAGAGCAAAAAATTCTTAAGGCACAATATGATGCAGAAACTCACCACAAACAGGGCTTTCCATTTCATACAGCAGCCACTCATCTGCACGGAATTCCGAGTGGAACCACACAGCATGGTCGATGGATGTTATAAAGAAGACCCTGTTTCTTTCATGACGGCCAGCACCATACGGCATGAGAGCGGTTCCCAGCAGGAGACTGTCAGACATGTAGGCAGCACAGCACTGGTGCACTTTGTGGTCATCCCCTGCAAGTGCCACGGCCACACCTCAATGACTAAACTGACTTGTGTTAACCCTATGCACAGCAGAACTCCTCTTTCATGACCACCCTGAAAATGCAGCAAAAGTGGTCTTAATAGGGAAGGGGGGGGGGGGGGGGGTCTTTGATCGGGGGTTTATATACATGGAAAAACCAGGGGATGTGGTAATGCAGGGTGAGAACATTCACTCTCAAAAGCCACATGGACGGCTGACTCTTACATGCTGGGCTTTATTTCCACCCTGAGATTTCTCTGGAGTAAAATTTTGGAAAGACTCTACTAAAGTCCTTTGGATGAAGACTGTGGACTGAGGTCCCCCATGTCTACACGCATGCAAATACAATAAATCACAGACGCGTGTTAAAGAGCCTGTAGTCCATGTCAGAGTTGGGTGGCAAAAGTTGCGACGTGCAATGAGTGTGACTGAGAACTGAGTTATACTGAGCCCTCATAATGACACTGACCCTGAAGACGGCAAAATTATCTTTTCACACACGGCACTGTGGCTCATGATGATTTACCACAACACCAATCTGGCTACGGAAGGCTGAGTGATTTAAAATATATCACAACTTAATGTCAGTGTGTGTGTGTGTGTGTGTGTGTGCAGGGGGGGGATAAAAGTTATGACAGATACCTAGATGGCCTGCAGCCTTGATCCAAACACAGCAATGAGCCGGCAGAGAGGAGGAGCTGTAGTATGAGTCTTTAGAGACTGGACGCCGCATGATGGTCATATACTTGCTGGACAGTCGATGACTTACGCCTCCCTGGTGCTCCAGGGCTTTCTGCTTAGATCTGAATAAGACAACAGGGAAAGGGGGGAAATATACATCAAACAGCTGCTGCTCTTAGGATACAATTCATAAGGAACCGAATGAAATAGCTGCAGGCCACTCCACAGAATACAATGAAGCTATTTACTCTCTTTTTTTAAATCTAACAATATACAAATTCAAACAATTAAAAACAATTGGCCTCGCAGTAAAGGACTGGCCTTGCCAGAAAAGTACCATGCTTAAAATTTTAAACAGACAGATCTTCTGCCCGTGGGTTCAAACCTAAGACCCAGTTCACCCTTCCCTTCAAATTTCAAAGGCTGTAGTTTGTGGAGGATTTGTTTCTACAATTGTAGTGACTGTGACTGATAAATGATGAAAAGGTGAAGTGACACATATTCCTGCTAGCACACTTATCACTGTGGTGGTGACAGTGCAGTTTTAGACAAAGGTTCTCACTCCTCCAACCCCTTGCTGAGTTACAGTATCAAAACTTTCAGCCTGGTGGAGGTTCTCAAACTAACGTTAAGTTGTCATGGCATTTCTCCAGGTACACTGGTGTGTCCTCCCCACCCCCAAATGCCACCCCTTCTTTATGATTCCCAGTGTCAGAACTTTCAGCTTACTGAAGGTTTTCAAACTGTTGTCACGTTGTCACAGTGTTTCTCTAGGTACACAGGTGTGTCCCCTCCCACCCCCTACCCCCCAATCCCACCCCCTCCCTTTTATGATCTACAGTATCAGAACTTTCAGCTTACTGAAGGTTTTCAAACTGTTGTCAAGGTGTTTCTCCAGGTACACAGGTGTGCTCCCCCTCTCATTGATGGAATTACAGTATAAACATGCTTTCATGTTGTAAATATAAAAACTAAGGTAAAGATTCACTGTACAAGCAGTGCCCATTGGCAGCTCAGGTACTTCTTACAGTAACAGTAGGTACATCATTATCATTATGGATATAAAAAAAGAAGAAGAAAAAAAGAAGGCAACACTCGCCCAACAGCTTTGATCAGGTCTGTGATATCCGTACACTCATCAGGGGAGGGCACTATGGGCATGGTAAACTGGTGGTGGAAGGGGTCTGTCTCCCCTCTCTTGAAGGAAGCCTGCATGGTGAAGATGGGGCGCCCCTCCTGCATCGCCTTGATGTTGCGACTGCTGTATACATTGCCGTCGCGTGTGTGGTCCACTGTATACAAGATAGGTACCTCCGCGTTGCCTGAGACAAAAGTCTATGTATCAGTCTTCTAGAAACTATAGCCTTCTCAAAACACAATTCTATCCAGCAGGCACAAGAAAGAGACTGAAAGAACTTTAAAACAAGGACTCTGGTCTAAAGCAAACTCTTGACCATGTATTAATTATTCATATTATTTCAGTCGCTTGTGCCTGCAATAAAAACTTTAGACAAGGATTCTGGTCTGAAATGCTCCCTTGATCATGTAGTAATTTTCTGCAACTTACCCCCAAAATGTATTGCCTATCCTTATCTCAGAAAAAACATTACCACTGAAATACCATGGTACCTATGTTGAAAACAACTACATCATGTAATAAATAAGAGATTCTTCTATCCCTCCCAAACCTTATTTTGTTGCATATTGTTTCATTTGACAACAATGCAACATGTTGCAAACCTCTGCAACAGTGTCCAAAAATTTCAGAATCAGCCCCAAAATTTGCACACTTCTGAAACTTTCTGAAGTCATCTGTGTCAGAAACGTGCTGACTGTTAAATAACCAGAGCATGAAAACTTAAGAGTGGTACCACATGAAACAGGAAAGAATTCTCGATCTGTTTTTCTTACATTTTAAGATTTATGTTTAGTGTGACCACACAAAACCATGTTGCAAACTTGTGTGACAAACAGCCAAATTTGAAAAGTTGCAAACTACTTTCATTAAAGGGTGTTGTTGTTTTAGGGTCTACTGCTTAATAACCACACAGTCGAGAGTAAATATAACAGTAACATGTGAAAGATGAGAGAATTTCCTATCAGTTACACTTCTTTGTGTATTGACTTTGCTCTTAGTTTTACCATACTGCACCTGTGTGATGGCATCATGACGTTTCAAACTCAACCTCAAAAGTTGCATACTTCTGCACAGTTTTCTTGTCACTTGCATTGATCAGAAATGGGTTTACTGCTAAATAACTATGGCAGTGAAAATTAGGAAAAAGGTAGCAGGGGGAAGATGGAAGAACTGTCTTTGTGTTTCATATATGGTTTACATTATTCTGTGTTTAATCTAACCACATGACACCATGTTGCAAACTTCTGTGACAAACAGCCAGTTTGGGAAGCTTCATACTATTCCTCATGGCTTACTGCATACATGCTGGCACAGTCACGACTCTTCCTACCCACAAATATTCTAGTTGATTAATATACCTGTGCTCTCTTCCCAGCTATCCACATGCCTGTTCACTTAGGTAGTGGCCTTCCTACACATGAACTTACTACACGGGCAACAACATCCATACACACAAACCTATGCGAACAAGTCCGGTGAAAACATATTGTCCCTGTTATTTGTTTAACTGTCCACACAGACATCGGTCTTCCTGTCTTTAAACCTTCATTTCCATTTTCATGTACATATTCTGCCAACTGCCCGCATACCTGACCATTCAGGTATATATATATATATATATATATATATATATATATATCCACACATCTACTTGTCCTTTAACCTGCCTGTTAAATTCCAAATAATTCTTCCTTGCTTCCATCATGTATGTCCCCTCACGTAATGGTATCCATACCCACAAACCTACTCATTTGTTAACTATTGGGCGGTTCAGTGAAGCTGGTTTGCACAAGTGGATGCCCTTTGTCATCTCTCGTGCAAGAAGTCGCGAGAGGTCGCAGCGTCACTTCTGGGCCGATTTCTGAGTAGGTGCTGCTCCTCGCTGTGTATAACAACGAAAGTTGAACCTAGAATTGCGAAGCAATACAAATGCCAGCACTGATGCAGTTGCAAAAATTACCGAGGAAATCGGATGTAGGGTGGAAAAAAAGTGTCTTTGTGTTGTTTTTTGGATGACCAGAAGATCGTGAGTTCGTGGAAAAAATGCATTTCGGGGCATCCTATAGCATGAGCAACAAGTTATTGCTTGTTGCCAGACACATTCTGACTATGGACCTCCAAAAAAGCCTTTAAAGTTGGCAGTGTAACATTCGCAAATTCACTGTCACCATCTTCCATTCTGAAGAAAGTATGCACCAGAAGTAAAGGCAGCCAAGGGACTTAAGCAATGCCAGGCAAAAGTCAAGGGAGATAACAACCCAGCCTGAACAGCTCAATACCTGTGCAATATTGTACTTAAATTCCCAGATATCCAAATACCTGTTTGCTCATGTTATGGTCAACCTAACCATAAACCTCCCTGTTCAATAACCTAGCTTCCATTTTTATAGTTTCCCATTTACCTGCAACACCTGTTTACACAGGTAATGGTCTCTCTACCCACAAACCTACACATAAGTTACGATTCACCTAACCATAAACCTTCCTGTTCAATAACCTACCATCCATCTGTATAGTTTCCCATTTCCCTGCAACACCTGTTTGCACAGGTAATGGTCTCTCTACCCACACACCTACACAAACCTGTGTGTGTGTGTGTGTGTGTGTGTGTGTGTGTGTGTGTGTGTGTGGGTGTGGGTACAGACCACCATGAACACAAAAATGGATTTTGATTGATTGATGATCGTTTATATAGTGCTATTCTCCGCTCTTTTGAGCACTCACTGGGCTTGCATGTGGTTCTGCATGAGTGACTAGCTTTTTATAGCACATTTTTTGAATATCCACCGAAGTGGTGTACTTACAGTGCTGGCATAGAAATGAGAACTTCTATTGAAAATGAATGGGTATGGGTCTACAGGCCACTATGTTAGTAACAAAGTACACAGATAGGTGCAAATCATGGTAGGACAATGTACATATTTGATGGTGTGCAGACCAATAGGTGAGTGCACAGGTACCCAGGAAAACAAACTTGTACAAAATATATCCATGTAGGTTATTAAAGAAGCTAGGTCCCTGCCTGTAGCCAAGTTTCATCCTCTCTTAATGGATGGTTCTTGGAGAAGGTTGATGCCCAGTTATTTACCATCACAACTAATACTGCAGTCTCCAGTCTAAGCATGGTTAACACCAGGAAACGTCTACACACTGTCAACGCCTACCAGACTGGACCAGAATAACACCACCTGTGTTACCATCCTCATCCATTACCGTTTGCTTCAGCTTGAGACAGGGGGCGTGGATCTGCGGTCCACAAACCAACAAAGTGCCTGGGCACTGATTCACTCCTGCACTTGCTGAGAAATGACAGACAAAGCTGTTTTCAGAGGGAGCAGAGACCTGGTCTGAGGAAATAGCAGTGCAGGCTGTGAGTGTGGTGGTCATCCGGGACAGAGAAAGATGCTGCAGCCAGGGCCTGACCAACAACCTGACCGCCGAACACTGCATGACCACCTTGAGGCTGCCACAGGTGGCGACTCCTATGAAAGAAATATGAACAGTTAAACAAAAACAAAAAAAAGTGGCGGTCACCTCCAAACTCAAAGTCATCAACCAATGTAATTTATAAAATCCATTAAAAAAATTAAAAAGATTTTTTATTATTACAACTGTAGCCAATGATGGGGGGCAACAAAAAACTCCATACTCTGAAACTTGTACCATTGTCTTCTCAATGAATTTTACAAACTGGTTTATAATGACTCATAATGGCACCATTTGTTACCCATCAATTTAGGTGCCATCCATCTGCATGCAGCATGGATCGTATAAAATAATTATCTACCTTGCAAGCGGCCACCTCTGCCAACGTTCCCATCTGTCACATACGTGACATAGCCACTTAACTCCATCATTATCACTGATTAAGGCATGCCAGCAGTACCCCCAATTACCCCCAATTATGAGTGCTTTAGTAAGCCGGCCAAGCGGCGACAGACCACCACCCCTGCGCACCCCAACCCGGAGTGTCGGAGTCTTCATCACGCTGGACAATATACGAAAGGTTATAACTTATAATATACGCACACTACAGCACCTACAAAATGGCACCAGCTAATTCAGCAATATTTATCGTAATACATTACCTGTAGAGGTCTACGTCAATTTGCTCCAGGTTCAAAAAAGAACTAGCACTGAGATCGACCTCATTTTGTGTCGTCTGCGTACTTTCTTTCGTCGCCATTTTGTTTCGTGTCATGGGATCGAATCCCTTGCCGGCCTCCGACCAAGTCTGTCGCATTGATATAATTATATAAGGTCCATGGACAATACATCAAATTTTACGTTCCATGGTCTCAAAGATCATAAATACAATCTTTGTATTTGGCATCTACAAAAAGCTCTACAATCTTTGTATTTATATGATAATCTTTGATGGTCTGTCGCAAGTACCGGGCCTGACCTGACCCTTGACCCCTCTGCTCAGCGAGGTCAGAACCGCGTTTGGCTGCTTCCGGATTCCCTGCTTCCGCTCTCTGCCTCTCTCCTCAAAAGCTGTGGTTTATCATGCGGACTGGCACTGTCTTG
>JABMCL010002018.1:522500-525000 GCA_018857735.1 Alviniconcha marisindica
CACTCGCTTGGTCAGAGATTAAATAAATTAAATTAAAAAAATGCTGCACCGTCTGTCTGGAACAATCTCTCTTGCCAAGTTAGATCATCAAGCACACTCACACCTTTAAATCATCTTTGAAATCTCACCTCTTCAAGCTGTCCTATTGATTCTGTGTGTGTGTGGAGGGGAGGGGGCGAAGGAGGGCGAGGGGGGGGGGGGGGGGGGGGGCAATGCGTGCGTATTCGCGGAAGTTTGTTTTGACTGTGTTTTGTTCTTTGCTCTGTAATGGGCTATGTGCTCCAATTTGGAGAAGTAGCGCCTAAAAGAGTACATTATTATTACTATATTATACTATACATTATTATACAACGAAACAAAAGAGCTGAGCGACAAGAGCAGATTACCTGGGTGTAGTCGCCCCCAACGAAGGCCTGCTCTACACCGCTGTACACTGTGAGAGGGATGAGGAGCACCTGGGCACGCGAGCTGATCAGGTGCTTGCCCGTGGCGATCAGCAGTTTGGGCGACAACCGCCGGTCCTCCACGGATGACTCCTTGTCCAGAGTCATGGGGTCCAGCAACAGGGAGATGATCGCCATGGCTAATAAGGCACAGATCAGGTAGATGATGCACAGGTTCCGTACCTAGGGGACAGACAAGACACGTGGATGATGCTCTCTCTCTCTGCGACAAGAATGTTTGCCAAACGACAACATACATATCGTTCATACTTCTCTTTTTTTCTTTTCTTTTTGTGTGTTAGTACTTCACTGACCATTGCGGGAAATTCGGGTCGCTTACCGGGGTGTATCGCACAGCAGCCGCAAGAGCAGCGCTACCCATTCCTATCAGTGTGTGCATTATTTTTTGGTGTCCAAACAATGGTATGGCTGCCAGACTTTGGGATTTTTAACGTGCGCACGGGCGTTGCTGCATGCGATTGCACACAGGGGCTGTACGGACACCGTAAGAGAGTCTGCACTGGAAGCTGACTCTGGGAGAGAGAAAAAAATCCCTTGCCGCACCGGGGACTCGAACCCGCGTCAGTATAGCGCCTGGATTTTCAGTCGGACGCTGATGCGAGTCAAAAGGTTCCTCCGATCTTACTAGGTCTGGTGGCTGCGTGAAGTTGGTGTTGTTGACTTTCACCGTGGGGTCGAAGTCTGCTCCACACACGGGCCTATTTGGGTTCGGTTGCGATTCCAGGACCGTGGATGAGATGAGGTTACCCCACACTTGACCTGGATAGACAGTCGAATCGGGGTCCAGGTCAGTCAGCAGTTTTCATGTTTAATGGAAAGTTTGAGCGTAAGATGACAGGAGTACGCATGTTAGTTAGTTAGTTAGTTGGTGCTTTGAGCCCAGTCAACCACAAAGGGTTATATCAGGGCTAATACGCATGTGTGTGTGTGTGTGTGTGTGTGTGTGTGTGTGTGTGTGTGTGTGTGTGCGTGCGTGCGTGCGTGCGTGCGTGCGTGCGTGCGTGCGTGCGTGCGTGCGTGAGTGCGGACATGGATGAGTGAAAGCGTTGTGACGATGCTGTGATACAGACATAAATATTTTTGGACTGATATTATATAACTGCACACATTGTGACGATTTCTTTTTGGTCGTTTCTTTGTTTCGTTTGTTATAGCTTTTACGTGATTTTTCTATGCGGGTTGACACTATAATTTCAAGTAATGGGATGAATTAAGTATTCTGTATGTCAAAGTGTATATATATATATATATATATATATATATATATATATATATATATATATATATATATATACACCATGGGGACGACTAGTAATGGTGTCACCACACCCTAATACCATCCGGCCGCATGCATCCCAACTTGAGTCTGTTTGTGTGTAGATAGATGTTCGTGCGTAGGTATTTTGTCTGTTTGGGTTGAATTTGAGAAGTTGTGCTTTTCTTATTTGTTGAAAATGCTTGACCTGTGAGTGCATGTGTTGACGCGTGTAACTGGTAGGGTTGACTGTTTCGGAGTGTGTGTGCACTCCAGACTGTAAGATAAAGTACTGTGTGTTTTATGTGTACTTATGTTCATGTATTATACTGTGTGTTATTTTACTGGTATTTTGTATGCAGTCGTAAGGCACATTTCTAAGTTATTCATAGACAACAAAGATTCTGTATTCTGAAGATTTTTTTTAGTTTATGCAAGTAGGTGGGGGTTAACGTAGGTCCATACTGACTGACGTCGAAGCATACACACCGCTTCATGGTTCATCATTCCTTATTGACGTGCCTATTGCTTAAAATTATTTATAATAATATATATATATATATATATATATATATATATATATATATATATAAATGTCCTTATATATATATATATATATATATATATATATATAATATATATATATATATATATATATATATATATATATATATACAGAGAAACTTATTGCCGTTTAAAAAGTATTATAGGGCAGAGATGGACGACAGAAAAGCATCATTTTATCCTGGTGAGGCTGTCACGCTAAATCATACTGTGACTG
>JABMCL010002018.1:532500-535000 GCA_018857735.1 Alviniconcha marisindica
TAGTTGGGCTCCTTCTCCATGTTCGCTTAGATTAAACTGGAACAGAACATCCACCATGTGCATCAGTTGGTATGTCGGTCAGCTGTCGTTAGAAATTGATGCCTTGAATACAGTAATGCGTCACACACAGAGAGACAGAGACACAGAGACAGAGACAGACAAAGACAGACACAGAGACACAGAGAGACAAAGACAGAGACAGAGAGTCGCAGAAAGAGAGAGAGAGAGACAGACAGAGAGAGAGAGAGAATGGTGCGTGCGTGCGTGCTTGCGTGTGTGCGTGCGTGCGTGCGTGTGTGTGTGTGTGTGTGTGTGTGTGTGTGTGCTACTGTGTGCTGTGTGTGTTACTGTGTGTGTGCGCGTATCAGTATGTGTGTGTGTGTGTGTGTGTGCGCGCGTGTGGGTGTGTGTAGCCTATTAACAGTATGCTTGGGACCTGTACGTCCATTTGAGTTAGAAGTGCTACATTCATGAATACATAACAGCGCTCTTTCTGTCAGTGACTTGAAATTCACGAGTCCTAGCTGCTCCGTCTTTCTGTAGCACCATCGTACGGAATACATGTAATCCAGAAGATACCATTCCAAAACCAGGTCAGATCACCAATAGCATGCAAATCAGTCGCTTTGTTACTTTTTCTAAAGAACGATATAAGCACAACTTTGGAATATGTTGGTGATGGTCGTCTTGCTAGCTTTCTTAATTGTGTGTTCATATGTCCGTATCCGTGACCGGTGTGAAATACCAAACCGATCTGAATTCACAGAGAGTTTGGAGAAATTAACGACCTTTTCTTCAAATAACGACAATAAAATTAACATGACTAAGCCAACAATGCTGTAGGCTATGGTGAAATCGTTGTTTTGTCTTTTCAGAGAGCCGAAGTCGGGCAGAAAAACAAACAAATAAGCAAGCACGCACGCAAACAATTCCAAAGGGCTAAGGACAGAAACGGAAGAATTCATCAGGCCGATAACGTTTCCCAACAGTGCGTCTGCCTTTCTATTCATCGTCACGATGACTACGCGGTGTGGTACACAAGAGACGAGGACTGCCATGCCGCTTATCATCCTGGTCTTATCAATCCAAGGCCTTGTTGCCACTCTTGCCATCTATTCACCCAGCCCCGAGACGACTACACTTATAGATAAACGGCGCAGGCGATGTTCACTGATGTAAGTAAGTAAACATGGTGCTTACCGTCCACAGAAACCATAAGGCTTTTTTAGGGACAGGGAGAAGAGGGGAAAGGGGGTATGGAGGTGGAGGAAGAGGAAGATTACTTACCTATCGCTACGCTGTCACCATCAGAATGACTCCTGCATTAAGATGGGCAGCGATGAGAACCATTTTAATGTTTCATTGATTATGAGGGACAAATTCACAAGACCACTTGTCCACAAACCACAACTTTTGAAGTGAAAGGAGAGCTGAAGCGGAATCGAGCCAAGGCCCTTCTGCTTACCAGCCCAACGCCTTGCCGCTAGGCCAAACCAGCTCACTATTCGCTGCTGTGACCATGGACCTGCATATGTAGGTCCATGACTGTGGCGCTTACTGAAGCTGCAAGGGTTAAGGTATTACCCTGGGAAGCAGATTAGTGTATAATTATTCAACAAAGAAGACTCGGAAACAACTGAGTGAGAAATATTGAAAGGTCAGCATAGTGACAGGCTTGTACTCTGGACCACGTCAGTTACCGAGAATACTCATTGCAAACTGTGTTCCTGTTGAGTGTGTAATGGATATCGACAACCTTCACTGAAAGGGCAAGAAAGGGCCATCGTTAGTCAGTCAAACCAAAATTGGAATTGCGGGTTTAAAGCACAAACTGGGGGCTTAAGGGCTTTCTCGGGCGCGTAGATACCATCTTGAACTGAACTGAAAAACGTGTTCGTATCCAGCGTAGACATCAAACTATTCCAGCATAACAACAATGAAATATTATGCCAAGAACATGATGAAACTGGGACATTGTAGTTCGTGCTCTGCATTCTAAACAGCCGCGTTCTGTAACATTTAACCGGTGTGATTTACATCAGACCAAGCTGACTATGTTACATACAAGAGCCAGAGTATGAAACCCTTCTTCAATATTATAGTTTATATAGTTTGTTTTGGTGTTGGCTTTCCAGTTGTTTTAACGATATTGTAGACAAGCTTGCACTCACGATGTTGGAAATTGTAAACACTGTGGCTTCAAAGGGACAAATGCAGTTCATCGAGAAATGGTCACTAAAAGGGGGCCCGGAGCAAAGACGCAAGTTACGTAGAAAATGTGCAAATAATTATTTCCACCCGCATGCTTACTTTTGGTCGCTCTATCAGTAATAGCAATACTACTACTAGTTCTTTTAAAGCGTCATTCTCTGACACGAGTTAAACTCATTGCGCTGCACAAACAACTTGACAGAATCCATATTTAGCCTATATACATTTCATCAAACAGAACCTTAAGTATACATACAAATACAAACACTCACACACACACACACACACA
>JABMCL010002018.1:540000-550000 GCA_018857735.1 Alviniconcha marisindica
TATGGTGATATCGGGTCGCCCTGTCGGCACCCACGCTCTACTGTAAACCATTGGGTTGTCTGTCCATTCACTATTACCGTTGATTTTATGTTTTTATAAAAAGTATCTATCCATCTACAAAGGTCTTTTCCAAAACCAAATGCTCGAAGAGCCCTAATAAATGAACCGCCAATCAAGAGAGTCAAACGCTTTCTCAAAGTCGAGGCATAGCAACAATCCAGGCTTATTTTTTGTATTCAGATAGTTTATCAAGTCATAAATCAACCGAACGTTATCACCCATGTATCTGTTGGAAATGAACCTGTCTGATCATCATCAATTAATGATGGTAGTACTCTTTTAATTCTGTTAGCGATACAGGAAGATCCAATTTTGTATATGACATTAAGGAGAGAGATTGGTCTCCAGTTTTTAATGTTATCTCTAGGTTTGTCGCCCTTGGGAATACAAGTAATAATGCCTTCCTTTTGAGTGGTGGATAGCTCGCCATCATCAAATGCCTTAAAAAAGACTATGTTTATCTTCGTACAGAATATCTTTTGGGTAAGTGAGTTGGCAGTGGTAAGTGTGTGTGTGTGTGTGTGTGTGTGTGTGTGTGTGTGTGTGTGTGTGTGTGTGTGTGTTGTGTGTGCTCGATCGTGTCAAGTGTGTGTTTCTCTCTCTCTCTCTCTCTCTCTCCTTCGTCTCTCTCTTCGTCTCTCTCGTCTCTCTCTGCTCTCTCCTCTCGATCGTTCTCTTTTTTTTCGTCAGTATCTCTCGTTCTCTGTGCTATCTGGCGTCTTGTGTGTCTGTGTGTGTGTGTCGTCTGTGTGGTGTGGTTGTGTGTGTGTGTGTAGTGAGTGGAGTATGTTTTGCTTGTAGTGTATTGTGTTGGTGGTGTGGTTGTGTGTGGAGTGTGTGTGTGTGTGTACTGCGCGCGTGTGTGTGTGTGGTGTGTGTGTGTGTGTGTGTGTGTGTGTCTTGTCTGTGTGTCTCGCGGCGCGCGCGGGTGTGTGTGTGTGTGTGTGTGTGTGTGTGTGTGTGTGTGGTGTGTGGTGTTGCTCGACGTTGCTAATAGATGTGTTTCTCTCTCTCTCTCTCTCTCTCTCTCTCTCTCTCCTCTCTCTCTCTCTCTTCTCTCTCTCTCTCTCTCGGGGTGAACTCGAGTTCACTGGCAGACCAAGACGCACTTCATTTGAGCTCCTGAAAATTAGCGATATTTCGCTAATTACTTTTGTTCGATCTGTGAAACGAGTGTGCAGGCATCATGCTAAGTATACCATCAGACTGTGGTGCAAAAATCGGAAGATTTTGCTCATTAT
Source organism: Alviniconcha marisindica (assembly GCA_018857735.1). Lineage (NCBI taxonomy): Eukaryota > Metazoa > Mollusca > Gastropoda > Provannidae > Alviniconcha > Alviniconcha marisindica. The sequence continues at coordinate 541,302 of JABMCL010002018.1, forward strand.
TCTTGGAGAAATCAACAAAACAATGGCAACGCAATGAAGAAAAAAGACACAGAGACTGTGGCTTGCTGTGAGCGATGAGTTCACGCTTTGCGTGCTTCGGACAACACATGCGGTGGCACAGTGGTTGTGTACAGCACACTTACTAATGTGCATGGACATTGAAGCGAACCCTGGCCCTGACGAAAGTAACAACATCCTGCAGATCATGGAATGGAAATTCGCACAAGTGATGTATGGCATGCAGACGTACACAGCTAACATTTGCAGAATGATAGAAGAGAAGTGGACAAACATAGACAAAAGTTTCCGTGATTTGACAGCTCGTGTAGGGGAACTTTGACAGTGCATTGAGCAAAACAAAGATGACATTGACGATCTTCAAGTGGATAGAGAGACTATCCTCGAACGGTTGGACAGACTAGAAGAGAAGATTGACACAACTGAAATGGAAACCAAGCGAAACAATCTGAAGTTCATTGGAATCAGAGAACCACGGCGAGGGGACAGCTACACTAGCGTGGAGCAGCAAATAGTTGACGTTTTGAACGAGTTCTCAACTTCTCCATGCTGGCATCTCGCAGACGTTAACCGTGCTTTTCGAGTCGGCTCCCCACAACAGCGGAGCGACCAACCTCGCCCTCTCATAGTCCAGTTCTACAGATGGAAGGACAAGATGGCGATACTGAACGACAGGAACCTGCGAGACAAACTCAGACGTGCCGGCATCAAGGTGACCTCCGACCTGACCTCCCGTCAGAGAGACGCACTCGACTTTTACCGGAGCCAGGGGAAGATAGCCTACTATCGAAACGGAAGACTGCACTTCGCTGACAGACTGGACTCCTTCCCACGGAGTCGCTACCAGGAGTCCTGCAGCCACTACCTCCAGAGCGACGAATGGCCTCAACTCCCACGGCACAGACAAGAAGAACCCTGGAGCCAGCAGCGGGCACGCGACCGCTCACCCCGGAGAGATGCCTACCACAGAAGAAACGCCCCACCGAGAAGGGACGGTGACATGGCCAGTGAAAGCAGTCAACATAGTGCGGCTGGCAACGATGTCCCGCGACGCAGAGCCCCAGGCCAGACCAGACAGGCTGGAAATGGACCACGTGACCAAAGCGGCAACCATTCCAGCCAGCAGTACTACGTCAGCAAGCACGACTTTGACCTGAGGGACACCGGAGAGGAGAAGGGAGACACTGTTAGCCCCGTCACCAGCGAAAGGAGAGCACAGCCACGAGAGCAGAGAAGACAAAATAGTAGGCGTGACATCGACAGACACGGCAACAGTGACATCGACAGACACGGCAACAGTGACATCGACAGACACGGCAACAGCGCACATGACAGCCATCAGGACAGGACATCTCCTGGTGAAACTGAAGGTGCAAGATCGAGACCTGTTGTTCCCGGCACTCCCCCCTATGATGAAGTCGTCGGATCTGGAGCCACGCCGACAGCAGCTGAAGGAAGGAAGGCGACAACTGACCTCATACAAGACACACCGGAAGAAGACCAACAAACAGGCCACATGGTCACACAGAACAGCAGCGATGAAGATGACAACAACCAAAGCATTGTCAACGATGCTGAAGACAGTGTCTCCAACAGAGACTGCACCAGAAGTCATACCGAAGATAAAGAACAAGAGGAAGACACCACACTGAGACAAGAACCTGGAAGACCTTGTAGTAGCCAAGATACATACACAACACGGACAACCAGCGAAGATACCGTCGCAACAGAGCGAAACCAGGCCAGCAATGAAGAACTTGACGCTACCAAGAGAGAGGTTGATCAAGGCCACCAACCCGGGGCAGAAAGTGACAGCCGAACCAACGGATCGCACGGGCAGTCGCAAGAGGCAGATGTAGAAGCAACACCTAGTCCAGTCGAACATGAACAGGTCAGCCAACCCGCAAGCACTGCACGGACACTACGATCAGGCCGGGATACCCAGAAAGGGCGTTCACAGAGTCAGAGCAGCATTGTCGACTCTTTCCGGAGAATGCAGTCCAGCGACCGAACCAAGGACAACCAGGCAAGAGGAGGGGGCACACAGGACAGGTCTGCAAGTGCCTCCAACAGATAGGACATCGGCCGGGCCTCAGGTAAAGATCAAAACTTTAATCAACGAGATACGTGGACTAAAGCGCAGTCAATTCCGCGGAATAAGTGTGTCCCCGCGTTCTGTTCTGGTGAAGTGAACAAAAGTGTGAAATTTCTAAATTATAATATTAATGGCTTGCTACAAAAGATAGACAATTCTCACCTTATTCAGTACATAACTTCTCATGATTTTGTGTGTCTAACTGAATCCTTTATTGCAACTTCATTTGAATCAGACCTATTTAATGACTACTGTATTTACACTGCCATAGCGAAAAAAACTATCTCACCAAGGCCGTTATTCGGGTGGTGTTGTTGTCATGGTCCGAAAGCAATACTCACCGTATGTGAAACAGATCTCCACTGATCTTGAAAATATGATCGTGCTAAAAATAGACACAGAACTTCTTCAAACGCCAAAAGATGTGATGCTCGTGTGTTCTTACATTCCTCCGTATGATTCCGCTTACTGGAAAAACTGTCGGTACGGGTTTGGTATAGATCTTTTGGAGCAGTGCATTTTGGACCTACATGACTCGTTTGATGATTTCCATATACTGTTATGCGGTGATTTAAATGCGCGAACAGCCTCTGAAAACTACACGGGTATAGCAGAAGACTTTCAAGATATAATGTTGCAAGCAAACAGCATACTCCCAAGAAAATCCCAAGATCTCACTGTAAACACTTTTGGTCAACAACTTCTCGATTTTTGTAATATGTATGATTGCGTTATTTTGAATGGCTTGTGTGAAGGGGAACATGACAACAGCTTTACATACATTGCCAGTTATAGGGCAAGTGTTTTAGACTATTACATTATGTCATGTGATTTGTACCACTCAACATACAGTGGCTCTTTGGTGGTCGAAGGCTATACTGAATCGGACCACTTACCAGTTGCTTTGACTTTTACTAGAAAAGAATCCATTAGAGAAGACCGACGGTGTCAGGAAGACACAGCAGATGTAAAATATACGGAAAAAATCGTTTGGAGTAGCGAAAAAGAACAAGAATTTGTGGACAACATGAGAGCAATGAAATTCAAAACAAGTTAAAAATAGCCCTGGACCATCTTGAAAATCATGTTGAAGATGCTTTATGTAAATTTGTGGAGTGTTTGACATCTGCAGGCAGTTGTATGGTAAAGAAATGTTATAATAACAAACAGGCAATGAAAGCAAAATGGTTTGATGAAGATTGCAGACAAGCAAAAAAAAGAGAGTCGTTCGAAACTAAAAGTATTCAGATCTACAAGGAGTGATGAAGATAGGAAAGAATATGTTGAAGCAAGGAAGAGGTACAGATATCTTCTAAAAGCAAAGAAGCAGAGCTTTAGAAGAGAAAAGACAACATTGCTTGCTGCAAACTTGAACAACCCATCAACGTTTTGGAAAGAATTGAGAAATATGAGCTGCGGGAAACAGAGTAAAGCCAACAGTAGTAACATTGATATAAATGAATGGTACGATCATTTCAAGGATCTTTTTGCAAACAATGATACCGATGACAATGTACAAGATGCCAGCCAGTTAGATAATTCTGAAGAATCAGATCGCTTTTTGAATGAAGAAATTACTGAGCTGGAAGTTCAGAAAGTATTAAGAAATTAAAATGTGGAAAAGCATGCGGATTAGATGGAATTACAGCAGAAATGTTGAAAGCAGGAGGACGGGATGTGGCGCTTTTTCTTACTAGGATGTTTAATGTATTGTTTGAAAAGGGTATTTACCCACAGGATTGGGCCAAAGCAATTGTTATCCCAATTCATAAAAAAGGAAACACCGAACATGTGGATAACTACAGGGGGGTATCTTTACTCAGTGTTGTAAGTAAATGCTACACTTCTGTATTAAATGCTAGGCTGTATTTTTGGTTGGAGGAAAATGCCGCAATTACGGAATGTCAAGCTGGATTTCGTAAAAACTATTCTACTGTTGATCTAATATTCAACCTTTATGCAATTGTTCAAAAATGCTTGAGGAAGAAGGAACTGAAATTGTATGTCGCATTTGTGGATTTTAGGAAAGCATTTGATTCTGTTCGGCATGACAAACTTTTAGATTGTATCAGAAATCAAGGGATTAAGGGGAAGTTTTTTGGTGCTCTTAGGGCTATGTATAACTCATTACTTTCTTGTATAAGAGCCAACTGCAAGTACTCTGAGTTTTTCGAGTGTCCTGTTGGTGTTCGCCAAGGATGTGTTCTGAGCCCAACATTGTTTTCCTTGTTCATCAACCAACTGGCAAATCATGTGACAGCAAAAGGCAGGCATGGAATACAGCTAGTGCCAGGGGTCATGGAACTATTTATTTTATTGTTTGCAGATGACGTAGCCTTATTATCGACAACACCTACTGGTTTACAAAACCATTTAGACTGTCTTAAAACATGCTGCCAAGAGATGAAAATGGAGGTAAATAAGGACAAAACAAAAATCATGGTATTCAGAAAGGGGGATTTTTGGCTAAGCATGAAAAATGGTTCTATAACGATACCAGATTGGAAGTTGTTAATAACTACTGATATCTAGGTTTCAATTTTACCACGAAACTGAGTTGCAAGCAGGGTACAGACCACTTAGCGGCAAAGGGGAAAAAAGCGGTAATATGTCTTAGCAAAGCTTTTCAAAAATACAAAGAAATGACATACGAAACATTCTTCAAAATATTTGATTCCAAAGTGCAACCAATTTTACTATATTCGTCTGAAATTTGGGGACTACAAAGACTTGAGAATATTGAAAAAAATTCACTTAATGGCTTGTAAAAGATTCCTCGGAGTTCCGGTCAGAACACCCAATAAAATGGTGTATGGTGATTTAGGAAGATTTCCTCTTTTCATAAATAGCTATATTAGTTGCATTAAGTATTGGTTTCGATTATTGGAAATGGGGAATGACAGACTACCAAAAACAGCCTATGAAATGCTGCTGTGCTTAGACAGAAATGGAAAAGACTGCTGGGTTTCTAGAATTAGGGAAATTCTGTGTGAAACTGGATTCAACTTTGTATGGCTGCAGCAGGGGGTTGGTGATAAAAACTCTTTTTTGAGGTCATTCAAACAAAGGCTAGTAGATATGTTTATACAGGAATGGTCTGGAGCTGTTAGAGACAAAGATAGGTATGAAATTTATCGGTCCTTCAAGACAATCTTTGAAAAAGAGAAGTATATTTCAAACACTGATATATATTGCTTTAGAGTGGCTGTATCACAGGCTAGATTTGGAGTACTTCCATTAAACAACAACTTACACCGGTACAGCGTTTTATCTCTAGACAGAAATTGTGCTTTTTGCATCAATGAAATTGAAAACGAACATCACTTTTTGTTTAAATGCCCTACGTACGCAGACCTCAGAAGGAAATTTATACCAGATTCTTCCTTTAGATCCTTAAAAACAGCACTTGAAGCAAGAAATCAAAGTCTATGTCGGAATGTGTCAAAGTTTATTTTTCATGCCACAAACAAAAGAAAACAATTTCTTGATAGTAAGTGTATGAATGGATGACATTGCAGTTGTACCAAAAGTGGTAATTCTCTGTGTGTGCGAATGCTTTTGTTTTATGTGAGGGGAGGGGGGCGCATGCGTACAGAGGAAAGAAAAGTAAATTGGTGCGCACGCGCATGCGTTCACAAAACAAAAGCAAAAAAACTCGCCAACGAAGAACGAAAATTCTGTGATGACTCATTCATCTTATTTTCTTTTTAAGGGATCTGACGCTTATCTATCTACCAACGTACGTGGATACCTTTTACTGCAGAAAAATGTTCGGAGTTCGGATGAACTCTGAATCAAACACAGTCCTGCAATGTCAATAAACATGGGCGTTACTTTAGACTTGAATCCGGTTTCTTCTGACATCCACAATGTTTACTCTCTTACTCTCTCTCTCTCCTCTCTCTCTCTCTCTCTCTCTCTCTCTCTCTCTCTCTCTCTCTCTCTCTCCACCTTCAGTTCTAAGCCTGTACCGTACCTTCTTCACTTCAAGTACTGTCATTCAACGACACTGTGAAATATACAGCGTTATTTACCTAACAACGAACATAGCAAAATGTGTGTCGGTTTTTATTCCTTCAGACAGAGTGAAATACTGATCTGTATATCTCTGTCACGGCGTAACATGCCCATTGTCAGCAGTGTATGATGATCATGTCGGTGCTGAAGTTGACAACCGCGATTTAATCAACTGCCGTACGGACACAGCACCTAGGAGATAAGAGCTCAAAGGTGAGCCATAGCGGAAGAAGCATCCCGGACCCTATCAATAGGAATAGATTGGAAAAAATATATATAGGCCTACCCGCACGCACACACACACACACACACACACGCACACATGCACACGCACACACACACACACACACACACACACACACACACACACACACACACACACACACTCGCGCACGTTGCGTACACACACACACACACACACACATACACACACACACACACACACACACACACACAGCCATCTTTCAAGTGATTTCTGGTCCTGCCTGTCAAAAAGCGACATTTGAGAGTCGTGAAAACACGACCGTGAGCGCTGCCATTTTGTTCCCAGCAATCTGTACGTATCAGTGTCGTCAAGAACAAAGCTGAAATGTATCCCCAAAGTATCAAATACTTCACGATCCAACCTTTTTTGCTCTTCGAAGACAAAGAGTGAGTCAATATGGCTGCGGTATGAGGAGCTCAAATTCGAAGCAAAAAACAAAACAAACAAATAAAAAAGTACTTATTTCGTATACATATCGATATAACAACCAAATGAAACCTGCAGGTGGAAATATTTGCGTATTTTCTACGCTTTCAAGCCAACTTGCGTCTTCGGTGCGCTTCCCCCTTTCATAAATCATGACCGTAAAATAAATACAAATCAAAACCACAGCGGGGACAATGTGGCGAGCGGCGCATGCACATAAAAGTGAAAAGAGTAAGTAAATAAGTAAGTTGGTGTTTTACGCCCAGTCAACCAGTGCGGTTATATCAGGGCGAAAAAAGTAGAGATTAGAAGAAAACTGGTCTGTAACAAAGTAGGACTGAATCTCACAAACTATTAACAAATGCAAAGCCAGCGCATTTTTCAACATTTTTGCTTTATACGAGTACAATTTTAAAAAGAATCTATATACATTTACAAGATGAATAATTCCAGCGGGATGACTCGACGCAACTTTCAAACAACATCGTTTCGCTAGTATTCCATGGAACTACTTTATTTCATTGCCAGTGTCAGTACTGACACTAGTTATAGTACGGTGAAAATAACCAAACCTACATTCAAGTGCGGACAACAAGAAATAAAGCATTACAGTCCTATTTACAACGTTTAGAAAGAAATAAACCATTACAGTCCTATCTACAACTTTCAGAGAGAAATAAAGCATTGCAGTTCTATTTACAACTTGTAGAAAGGAAATAAGGCATTACAGTCCTAGTTACAACTTTTAGACAGAAATAAAACATTACAGTCCTATTGACAACTTTTAGGCAGATACAAAGCATTTCAGTGCTATTTACTCACTTCAGAAAGGTCGCTCTAAGACCACATTATTATTATTATTTCAAATTTCAAAATGGCAAAATGTATGTATGCCGAATAGATATAGACTAGGAGGAGTAACAGCAGAGCAAGCCGTGCAGTCCACGGTTGTAATTACAATCAGAGAAAACTAAATAACCTTCTTCGAATGCAATGCATCGACTGCAGCCCTGCTAAAGCCCGTTCTTATTTGGGCGAATGTTTGTTCGCCGAACATACTTCGGACAATTCGACAAACTGTGATTCGTTTCTTAACTGAACTTTTAGTTCGCCGAACATGGTTCGGACAGTTCGACGAACTTTACTTCGTTCTCAACTGGCTTGTAATGAGATGCAAGCTTCGGCCCGAACTTGCGGCAGACGCGCAGCAGACAGCATGATCAAAAATGTAGGCTAAAGTCAAGTCAAGTCAATATACTTTAATCTACCCTCACAGGGTAATTCAACTGACTACTATCTCATTCTGGGTCCTCGAGACAAGGCTGCGCCTCCCACAAGTCAACAAATTCCCTCCGAAGCGAGTGAAGAACCTAGCGACACCGTCATCCATTTTTATTTTTATTTCTTCCTCATCCAGAGGAGCGCCCTGCTCTCAGCCAATCAGAGGCAATGTTCGGCGAATAGGGCGAATGTTCCCAGAACATGGTCAGCGAAGCTTTTTGGACCCCGGATATAGCTTCGTCGCAGTTGGACGAATACTCCCAACTAGGTTCGCGAAGCAAAAGTTCGCCCAATTAAGAACCAACTAGGTTCGCCGAATACTCCTAGCTAGGTTCGCGAACAAACATTCGCCCAATTAAGAACGGGCTTTAGGAAGGAACGTTCATGTGAACCCCCGTATCGACTGACTTCACAAGATGCCACACAATGTCGACACAAACAGGCAATGATAGAGGCGCTGCCAATTTTTCATCTACCGAAAAACTCATTTGTCTCTTCGTTTTATGTCCGCGACTAAAAGCCGACAGACGAAAATAATGCGCCTAAACATCTGTTTTACGTGCCGAACATCTCTCACGTAATGCCATCGCAAACTAT
>JABMCL010002018.1:555000-580000 GCA_018857735.1 Alviniconcha marisindica
TGGAGAGAGAGAGAGAGAGAGAGAGGGAGGGAGGAGGCTGAGAGGGGGAGATAGACAGACAGACAGACAGAGACAGTCAGAGACACAAAGAGAGACACAGAAAGAGACAGAGACAGAGAGTGTGTATGTTTGTGAGTGTGTGTATGTGTGAATGTTTGGGTGGGTGGGTGTTTCATTATGCTTTCCATGAATAAGTATGTCTATTAATGTATTTTTATGCCACTGATTTATGTGTGAGTATTTACGCGTAGCATATTTTTTCTTTAATTAAGTTGTAAAGCTCTTTGAGTCTTTGAAAGCGCTTTATTAATTCCCTATTATTATTATTATTATTATTATTATATATCTGTTTGTCTGTCTGTCTTATTGTCTATTTTTCTCTCCTTCCATATCTCATTCTTTTGTTGCCTTGTTATTCAATGTAACGCGATGAACGTTTTTTCGTTGTCAACCTAAGCACGCCAAAGTATACCACACAGATAAAATCCGAAAACAAATCTGAAGGCAACAACACTACATTAGCCTTTCGGCACTTCGGCTGCCTTCCCAATCTCCACCCATCCTTGTCTGTTCAACTGAAACAATCTCGTTAGATTCTTTAGTGAATCAACGTGTCGTTTCAGACGACAAATACTATCACCACCACCAGCAAAAAAAGGCCAACAACAGAAACGTGGCCGAGAAGATTATTTAACCTCGGCAGGGGGTTCACTGAACGATCCCGGGTTCAATCCTGGTTCGGCGAAGTACTTCGTCTTCTAGTCTGGCGGGCATAGCGGACTGAGTATCTAGTCCTATCCCTCGGACGTGGGCGAAAAGCGTGTCGGGCCCGTATGCTTCTCTTCTGGCCGCACGCGTAAAAGATCCCCTGGCCGTTGGAAATCGAAGAAGAATGGAAGTTTCCCCGACAGCTCAAGCAAAATTAATGTTCAGTCCCCACTGCATCATGACAGGTTAGTACTAAAACGCAACGTACTCTGATAAAAATGGGTAGCGCTGCTCTTGCGGCTGCTGTACCCACACCCAGACGATGCGACCTGTACCAGTTTTCCCGTGAAAGATTATTGATTCAGTGACGCTTTACGTCCATAGAAACCATACGGTTTATTAGGGACGGAGTGGCGGAGTGGCTCGGGCAGCTCATGAGCTCTGGTAAGGATTAATGAAGTGACAGACACACGCATGCTCAAACTCCAACGCTTCAACCGCAAAAGCCATGGCTTTCGCTCTTTCTCACACTTTGGCCCCCACATCTGGAACAATCTCCACGAAGACATCAGGCACTCCGCTACTCTCTCTTCCTTCAAAAGCAAACTCAACACATTTCTCTTCTCAGAATATTTCAGTTAAGCAACATTGTCCTTCACTCCCCATCAGTCTGTACAGCGTCGTTTGAACCCTTGTCTACATTATCTGTTAGGTTTTTGTTTATTTTTTATTGCTGATGATATTTTCCATCTCGATGTACATTATGTGTGTTATACTATACTTGTTCGGCGCTTTGAGCCGCAGGGTAGGAGCTTTACAAATTTCCATTATTATTATAGAGAAGAGATGTAATTATAATTTAAAATTTTTTTTAAATGTTATCTTTTTTTTTTGTTTGTTTGTTTGTTGTTGTTGCTTTTCAAAGAAAGACAGCGAGATTCTTTCATCGGCACATTTTCAAGTGAGATGTTGGTGGTGCGGCTTGCACCGTCAAACAGGGTGCCTAGTTTTGATCTGCAAAAGCCAGTGAATTTCTTACCTTCTCTATATTGATCGGCCTTTGTTTTGGAGAAGCGACAGGGTCGACCCAAAAGCTTCTTCTGATCCTTTGAACACCACCTCAGGTGTTGCCCTGTCGACAAACGAAAGTATTCGAAACCCGAGCCGCAATATGAAGAGCGATTACACCTGATAAACAGAAGTCTTCTTCCCTGTGTGTTTGTGGTCTCAATGGCCCCGTGAATATATATATATAATACGGGCACAAGAATGCGGTGCATAGGCCTACCTACACACACTACACTCCGCTGGGTGTCCCAGATTTCCAAAGCCAGTGACAACTTGGTTGGATGGTCCTCGCTTACTGAGGCCCAGAATTGACGACGCTAGCGCGACCACCTCCACCCATTGCCAACTACCCGCTCTGCGTCTATCCTGGTGCGGCTTCCGCTGTATATACCCCGTCCCCATACCCCCTCTCTCTCTCTCTCTCTCTCTCTCTCTCTTTTTTTTTGTTGCTGTGTTTGTCATTAGGGACAGATTTGAAAAAAAGCCGACTTGTGCTTAAATCTTTACCCCTTGTGTAATAAAGTATTCCCCCTTCTCTCTCTCTCTCTCTCTCTCTCTCTCTCTCTCTCTCCCCCCTCTCCCCCTTTTCTTCTTTTTTTCTTTTTCCAATACTGGTGTTGAATTGATCAAATGTTCTACTGCCTTATTACGGGTTGTATGAAATGTATAACCGAGTGATTATGCATGTCACATCGGCGCTGTGAACACAGTATGTTTTGTGTGTAAAATTCATGTATAAAATTTCACTCACTCATTCATGCCTGTATGTATATAAATATGCCTTAATTTTAAATTACTCATATGCTTCGCAAGGACTAGTTGTTAGACGGTTTTGACTGAACTACAACCTTAAAATAAAGTTTAGAGTTCGTTCTCTCTCTCTCTCTCTCTCTCTCTCTCTCTCTCTCTCTCTCTCTTTTCTCTTTTTTTCCCTCTTTTTTCTTTTAAAAAATTTGGGTAAATCTTTATCCTTGTGTAATAAATTATTATTATCTCTCTCTCTCTCTCTCTCTCTCTCTCTCTCTCTCTCTCCTCTCTCTCTCTCCACCCCTCCCTTCCCCTCCCCCCGCCCCCCCTCTCTCTAAATAAAGAATTGTATCTTTTCTCTCTCTCTCTCTCTCTCTCTCTCTCTCTCTCTCTCTCTCTCTCTCTCTCATCACACACACACACACACACACACACACACACACACACACACACACACACACACACACACACACACACACACACACACACACACACACACGTCTCTCCCTCTCCCGCTTTCTGTCTCCTTCAACAAGAAAAAAAAAAATGGGTGACCAAAATTCGCACAACATTGTTTAGATTTGGTTTTGGGTACGTATGGCAGAACAAGGGAGTTCAGGAAGTTAATTTGTTTATACGTTGTTTTAGACAAAGACCCGGACTGGAAGAGTCGAATTGATGCAAGTGATAGATTTAATTTTTACAGACAATTTAAGACAAATCATGTGCAAGCAGTATATCTTTCAGTTGATGTTAATAATATATAAGGAACTCGCTTATTAAGTTTAGATTTGGTGTAAGTCCTATAGCTGTTCATTCTTTGCGATACAAAACGCATGCCTACACAGACACCATATGTCCTTTGTGTAGAGCTGCTGTCGAAAATGAAGTGCATTTCACGTTGTGTTTTTCTGCTCTAAAAGATTTACGTCAAAGACTTATACCTGATAAATTTTATAGCCAGCCAAGTTCATTTCGACTTGTTTTGTTACTATCAACTGAAAACAAGGTCATTATTAAGAACTTTGCCATATTCCTGTACTTAGCCTTTAAACGAAGAGAATTCTTATTACGTGAATGATGACGCGACTGTATAGTTACGTTAGTGCATTTCATGTTTGTGTATATTCATCTACATACTGTAAAAATTCTGGATATATGTGTGATTGCTATTTCTTATGATTTACATGTTCCTCTGAACACTTTGCTAAAGTACAGTTTGCAACTATTAGTATAACCTTTGTGAAGGCCACAGGCCAATCAAATAAACTTTTGCGTCTTGCGTCTTTTGCTTGTTTTTCATCACTTCATTAACATAACAGCAAGTGCGAGGAAGTACTAAAGCAAAAACGCACACTAAAGGTGTGCACAGTGCTCAAATAATCAACCCGCATCCGGCGCCTATGTCACACATGTAGATATATACGCAGGTAAATATGTCTACGCGACGGTGACATCGTCCACATTTCAGGGTCAGGCTGGTCCTAAATCAAGCTGAACACATAAGTCAACAGCGAGACGTACACACCAGGACGGAGGAGACAGTAATAGCCTGTTCAGGAGGTTGGGGGGGGGGGGGGGTTTAGGGGTATGAAGACGGAGAAATAATCTGAATGAATAATTCTACACATCGCCAGTAGCTGATGTTGCTAAGTAATGCAGTCATATTACTCCAGATTAAAAAAAGTCAGCGAAATGTTCTGGGGAGAGAGAGAGAGAGAGAGACAGCGTGCGCGCATGTGTGTGCCGCGTGTGTGTGTGTGTGTGTGTGTGTGTGTGTGTGTGTGTGTGTGTGTGTGTGTGTGTGTGTGTACGTGTGTGCGTGTGTATGTGTGTGTGTGTGTGTGTGGGGCGCGCGTGTGGGGGTGTGTGTGGTGTTGTCGTGTGTGTGTGTGGGCGTGTGTGTGTGTGTGTGTGTGTGTGTGTGTGTGTGTGTGTGTGTGTGTGTGTGTGTGTGTGCACTTCTTTAAATTGTAGGCTAGGTTAGAAATTTTAGTTTGCTTCGTCTGGCCACATACCATCATTATTATTAATACTGCCAACAATAATAAGAGGAGGAGCCCATGAGCAGTTGTAGAATTACGAGTAGAAGTAGACTAGTAGTAGAAATAGTAGGAGTAGTAGAAGGGCGATTAGAAGTAGACTAGCAATACAAATAGTAGCAGTATCAACAACATCCGTTGAGATTTCCAGCTATTGGGCGCCTCTGCTATTACGTACATGTAGGCTAGCAAACGCAGGGGACACACCTGCATGAATATAACTGAATATAACATGAATATAACCGTAGGAGATACGGAAATCGCTTCCGTAAAGCTGATTCAGTGTAATATTATACGCACGCGTCAGCCGGAATCTCGGGTCCTTTAGATATAAATGATGCGTGTCCACGAATCTCTCTAGAACGTCTCACAGTAGGTTCGGGAGTCACTATGACCTGAATATGATACGGAAACAACACCCACATGTTTATAAGGCGGTACGGGTCTACGGTTCGTCAACACAGTATAGTTCCGGCTTGAGCCGGTGCGTGCAAAAATTCACATAGGCTCTGAGCCGCGTGCTCCAGGCCTGCTGTGTTAACTAGCCTCCGGCAGTCGAAAAACATCCGGTCCTGGCAGAATTTATGTACAGATTCTACTAAGAGTAGGGACTGGTTACAATAATGATAATGATAATAACAGTAGATTATTTATGGCGTCCCATTTCGTAAGACGTACAAAGGCATACACATACGCGCATTTATTTTTTTTACACGCACGCACGCACGTACGCACGCGCGCGCGCGCGCGCACACACACACACACACACACACGCACAAACACACGCACACACACACACACTGCACAAACACTTACACACACTGCACAAACACTTACACACACCCTGCACAAACACACACACACACACACACACACACACACACCCTACAAAATACATGCATTACTATAGTCACGAGTTTGGCGGGGGGAAGAGGAAGGAAAACGACATGGACAAGTCAGTCCGCAGAACAGAAGAGATGGGTTTTCAGGGTTAGATAAGCTTGGCAAGAGCGACTCTGTCGCAGAGTTCAGGAGTGTGTGAAAGTCGAGGTGACCATCCTGGGCTCCCCGTTCCTAATAGTCCGTACGGTCTTTGTGGACGTAAAGCAGCATTGAAAGAACTCTATCGCAGCTGCCAGTTTTACTCCCATAACTACGCCCCTCGACCCGAATTTTCTGGCAAAGCGGATAACAATACGACAGTTTTAGTGTGTTTTTTAACGCCCACTCCATAGCGTGTGTAGATCATATCCGGGGGATCCAGACTGGCCCGTTCTTAACTGGGCGAATGTTTGTTCGCCGAACATACTTGGGACACTTCGACGAACTTTGATTCGTTTCTTAATTGAACTTTTAGTTCGCCAAACCTGGTTCGGAAAGTCCAAACTTTACTTCGTTCTCCAACTGGCTCGTAATGAGATGCAAGCTTCGGCCCGAACTTACGGCAGACAGCATGATCGAAAATGCAGCCTAAAGTCAAGTCATGTCAAGTCAGTATACTTTAATCATCCCTCACAGGGTAATTCAACTAACTACTGTCTCATTCTGGGTCTCCGAGACAAGGCTGCGCCTCCCACAAGTCAACAAATAAACAAATTCCCTCCGAAGCGAGTGAAGAACCTAGCGACACCGTCATCCATTTTTATTTTTATTTTTCTTCATTCACAGGAGAGCTCTGCTCTCAGCCAATCAGAGGCAATGATCGTCGAATAGGGCGAATGTTCCAAAACATGTTGAGCGAAGCTTTTGGACCCCGAATATAGCTTCGACGAATACTTCCAACTAGGTTCGCGAAGAAAAGTTGGCCCAATTAAGAACCAACTAGCTTCGCCGAATACTTCCAACTAGGTTCGCGAAGAAACATTCGCCCAATTAAGAACGGGCTTAACGTAAGGTAAGCAAACTTACAAAAGACACGGACCTGCAGTAGGCTATCACAGACCGGTCCCTTCGTCGTCCCCATGATCCGGTTAGCAACCCCTCCCTCCACCCTCCACACAAGCACACACCACTGCCAGCACCACCACCACCACCCCATCCCACCCCTACCGGCCACCACCTCATCCCCCACTCCCACCCCTCAACATACTTCACAGAGAGAGAGAGAGAGAGAGAGAGAGAGAGAGAGAGCACAAACACTTAACCACACAGCCCAAGCACCCACCCACACACCTTGCCCCACTACTATTCTTCCGCCACCCTCACGCCCCAGCATGCCACTACAACCCCCCACACACACACACACACACACCTCCCACCTCCCACCTTCCACCTTCCCCCCCCCCACTTGTCAGAGAAGTGTACTGGACGGGTGGGCAATATTCTCAGAATGTACATACATCGGACGGATCAAATTTACAAGGCAGCTTCCGTCTGTCATGTACGTACAGTGACCGGAGACTGCTCAGCCTGTGTTTGCCGCCCCTCTCAGGCCCTGTTGACCATGACAGTACAGACTGAATTCACACTCTCTCGTCACAGGCAAGACGGCCGGCCTTCAAAACGTTGACCAGTCGGCTCTCTGGTCCGGTCTTGGTTTCTTAAAAAATAAAATTCAAGAAAAAGAAAGAAAAGAAAAAAAAAGCGAAAGGATTACAGATTACTGCAAAGAAAAATCCACACGCAAAAATCAATATAAAAATAAATAAATAATAATAATAATAATTAAAAATGGAAACAGTTGATATCGCTACGCTTTCAAACTCTTCAAGCCTGTTCATTAATTAGTTTGATCCCAGTGGAGTGAAACTGTCTTTCTGATCAGAGTAGGACCTAACGGTGAAACAGCAAGGTGGCAAGTTGTACCCCGAGCACCGTTAGTTGAAGAACCGCAGGGTTACTATAGAACGCGCCAACTGCAAATGTTCGCGGAATACAGAAACGTGTGCGTCTACGGCACTAAAATAACTCCCCTACTGGAAATGTTCGCCAGACACACAGACATGTGGGTCTAGTGCATTAAAATATGTCTCCTACCGCAAATGTTCGCCAAATACACAGACATGTGATCTAAAGCAGCACGCCCCTACTGTAAATGTTCGCTAAACACATGGACATGTACGTCTAGGGCACTAATTAACGCCCGTACTGCAAATGATCGCCGAATACACAGACATGTACGTCTAAAGCACCATGCCCCTACCGCAAATGTTCGCAAACACACAGACGTTGGCGTCTAGGGCACTAAAATAACTCCCCTACTACAAATGTTCGCCAAATAAACATACACTGGCGTCTAGGGCCCTAAAATAACACCCCTCCCGCAAATGTTCGCCAGACACACAGACATGCGCATCTAGTGCACTATAATAACGCCCCTACTGCAGATCTTCACCAGACGTACAGACACGCGCGTCTAGGGCACTAAAATAACGCCCATACTGTAAATGTTCGCCAAACACACATACACTTGCGTCTAGGACACTGAAATAAAGCCCCTATTGTAAATGTTTGCCGATACACAGACATGTGTGTCTAGGACACTAAAATAACGTCCCTACTAAAAGTTGTCGCCAAATACCCAGACATGTCTGTCTAGGGCACTAAAATGTGCATGTGCACCAAAGAGAACTTATACCACAACAGCCATGGCATGGCGAATGCACTCTCGTCTCGCCTTCTGACTGACAAGACAGCTAGGACGTGGGCGCCCTGTGGAACGTGAAGATGAGTAATGAGCCATTATTGTCGACAGCAGCTGTTCAGATGAAACAAGTCTGATTCAAGGACGTACATAATTATTATTATTATGGTCTAAGTTGTTTTTCTTGTTGTTGTTGGTCGCTTTTATATAGCGCTATTCTCCGCTCTCGAGCAGACTCACTACACTCGTATGTGATTCTACACGAGTTAATAGCTTTTTATATTGATAGCGCGTTTTTGAATATCCACCGAAGTGGTGTACTTAAAGCGCTGGCATGGCTGGTGCCACGTGAAACTGCTGCTATGTCGGCGCGTTCTGTGCACACCATACAACTATGCACCATGTCACTTCATGCAAAGCCGGCACATACGTACGGTGCATGCGTGTTTAGCTGTAACCTGACACCTGCACTTTTGGCAGAATAACCGGGATCTTTTACGTGCTACTGCGGTAACACGGGGGTGAAACGGATACCGAAATAAGAGTCACCACAGAAAGTTGTCCCTGGAGAAGAAAATTCTCCCGCCGCTTCTGCGGCGATTCGAACCCGCGACCTTTCGATCACGAGTCCGGCGCTCTAACCACTAAGCTACTCCCGCTCCCAAAGTCAAATTGGAGGAAGGATCGAGGAGTGTGAAGATGTGGTGCGGCCAGTCAGCGACAACTGTTGATGAGACAGATTTAAAAAGAGGAAGGAGTGTCAGAACGGGCGATGAAGTCGTCAAACTTGGACTGACTTGTTTGAGTCACATTTTTGCTGCTGCTGTTGTGTTGCTTAATGTCCTCGGATGTCGGTTGACATATTAGGGACAAGCTGAGACCAATGCGTGAGCAGGGTTCAATATTGCTTTACGTCCATGGAAACCATGAGGCTCGTTAGGACGGAAAGCCCAGGACGGCCACCTCGACTTTCACACAGCTCCTGAGCTTTGGCATTTTTGCCTAAAATGAGCGTTGCATACGTGTATATCCATGAACGAAATTTAATTCCAATATTTCCGCATGTTTTTAAGAACTCTGTGTAACTGCATTAATTAACTGTTTATTCGTGCTTATGTATGTATTTGTAGTACAGTCGTGCTTATTTATGTTTGCAGTATACAGCTATCTGTAGAAGACTGGCTAACAGATAGGTCCAAATGGACCTAATGCTACTATCCTTGAGTATTAAAGTTTTCGAGTTCGAGTTCACCCCTGCCATTCCGGCCTTAGAAGATTCCTGCTTTGGGCAGATAATCTAGTATAATCTACATAGCTACCTCGCTGCTTCCTTCAGTGTCGTTGACACTCATTGTACTTCCTCTTAGTTAAAAATGAGTTTTGTTGGGTCCAGTCCGTGGTTGCGTTTCTTCAGAACCCTGTAGAGAAAATCTAGTGAGATGAAAATGTGGTACGTGTCTTTCAACATGTACGATCCACAGGTCGGGGCTCAAACAGGTGCACCTGCAACCTGATCACCACACACACACACACACACACACACTTTTCCAACATACTACACAATCTGCTTTGACTGAAGCGCCAGCCACACCGCTTCACAGCGTGTGGGCCTGTTGAAGGAGGAGTGTAATAATCACAGCTGTGAAAAGAAAACAGCTTAAAGATTGTTGAACCTACACAGGATTCTCTATAGATATCTAGATATCGTTGAGGGACGATAACATAAACCTGCTTTCTTTTTTCTTTTCTTTTTCTTTCTTTCTTTCTTTCTTTTTAACAGCACGTTGATTCGGTTTCTGATACGAGAAAACGTGATAGTATATCAACAGTACTAAACTGTATCAACTATAGCGTTCAAGTACGATGCAGAACGGCTTCTGCCCCATCTGTGTCCCTTCTAACTTCATTATCTTGCACTCAGTCCGTTCAGAGTTCACCCATGAATCATTGCCTTTCGGTGCACATGTGATGTCAGCGTATGGCTGATATAGTTGACTGGGTTTGTAATGCATGCCTGTGTGGTGAGTTGTTTCGGTGTTTTCTTCTTTCTGGTTCGTTTGCTTGTCAACTTTCGGGCTGATCGCCGCATTTGATCAACTCAAGGCGGTCAAGTTTTAGGCTGATCATACACACGTGGACGAGCGCGCGCGCGCACACACGCACGCACACACACACACACACACACACACACACACACACACACACACAGCACAGAGAGAGAGAGAGAGAGAGAGAGAGAGAGAGAGAGAAGAGAGAGAGAGAGAGAGACGGAGACACAGAGACAGAGACAGAGTGACAGAGACAGACAGACAGAGACAGACAGACAGAGACAGAGACAGAGAAACGGAGACAGAGAGGGAAAGAAGAATGTCGTGATGACATGTGGTAGAGTCTTGCTGAAATATTTGTGCAGGCAGCAGGGAAGGTTTCAGCTTTTCAACATCTGTCAGTGCACCACACCAGACTCCCATCTTTACGACCAGACGCTTATACTACCCACTCGGTGCAATAGATTCCAAACTAGATTCCAAAGTAAGATGTCTTTGTTTTCAAATTGATGGTATTACATTGCATTCCGTAAGGGGGTGAGGGGAGGGGAATTTAATCAACAGGCTAATGAAATACACGTGCTAGTAGACCGGTGTGTCCAATAAAATGCTGCAGACATTACGTAGATCTAATTCTAGCTGATCCCATCAGATCTTAAAGTCATTGATCATCACCGATTTCATACTGCCATCTTCAGCTGTAATCTTGATTTCTTTCGTCGTCACATAAGAAATTCTTCTTCTTCTTCTTCTTCCATAAAGCGGCCGACATCATTTTGTTGATGGTTCTGTCGCTACTGAGGAGGTTGCTGGAGACAAGACCGTAGTGGAATTTGTAGAAATTCTTCTTCTTCTTCTTTCCTTAGATGCCCACAATAATGTTGATGATTATTCTGGCACTTTAGTGATTCTTTCTTAATTTCTTAAATTCTTATTATTAATTAGCTTAAATTAAGATGATAATCTTTGTATTGTAAATCAATACTGAATACACCAAATAAATCTTACCGTTCTGATACTGCTGGCGGATCCCTGACCAAGAGGAAGCCTTTTCGGTTGCTGCTCCGCACAAACAGCTCCGGATAATGCAAAATGCACATACGATTCAAATGGTGCACACAACAAGTCGTTTTCTCGCATCATTAGCTGATTTTGCAATCAGAATATCAAAGTTTATTGCTTTTTCTTTCTTACCCACTTCGCATCTGCAGGGTCAGACAACGGTTTCGTCTACTAGCCTACTTAGTAAAAAAAGTAGATCTATAAAAATCACAGTTTGAAACGAATACCTCATGGATGTCGATGTTACCAAATATCCATTACACCCACAGATCTGCGAGTAAGACTTTTTATCAGATTTTTTTTCTCTCTCTTTCTTTTTTTCTTCTTTTTTCTCTCTCTCTCTCTCTCTCTCTCTCTCTCTCTCTCTCTCTCTCTCTCTCTCTCTCTCTTTTATTTTAATTTTATTTTTAACGGCAGCAATATTCTAACTTACAAACTAAATAACTACGAAATAATTAATAGTAGACATATTGCTCAGTACCTATGTTGAGCTCATCTCTTGGCAGCTTTCGTTACTTTTTATGAGATAATTTTATATTATCAAGGTTCAGACTGACTTTGGGCATGATGATTTCTAGATCTAATAGAGGAGTGCCGTGTTCCTGTTTGGCATCTGACAGCTGAGTCCTAAAATACTAAGTAGCAGCAGGCTAGAAGAAGAAGTAGAAGAAGAAGAAGAAGAAGAAGAAGAATGTACATTTATCATGCGCTCATCAACGCCCTGAGCGCTCACATGATACATATTAACCTAAGTACAGCTGGACTTCCTTTGCTTGAGTTTTCCAAGTTGTTCGTCAACAGCAGTGCAACGGACATTGTCTTTGTGACTCTGGCCAAGCACAGCAGTTGAAACAGCAATTGCGCAGTGCACAAGTCGCTGGGCAATGGCGAGGGGACACCGCCCTAACACTTCCATTGTTCTGGCGGCGGTCCACGGTCTCTCCTGTCTTTTTCGGGCGGTTTCCGCGGTCGAGCCTTCACTCTGTCGTCCCCTTCCCACTCTGTCCCCGTCCCTAATAGGCCATCTCGCCTCCGTGGACGTAAAGCACCAAGAAAGAAAAAGAAAGGATTTTGGGTGTGCTGAAAATTGTCTGCTGCTGAGCAAATAAAACCTGATTGCTGCCGTTCGCCTGCTGTGGTCTCCATTTTTACTGACTCCGCCGCCTGTGTCCTGTCCTTCTACCACTCCCCACCATTACATATGGAAACACACACGCACACACACGCACACACACACGCACATGCACTGGGGAAAGAGGACGCGGCGGTAATTAAACATGGTGCTGAACGTCCACAGAAACCATAAGGCTTATTTAGGGACCGGGAGAAGGGGAGGGAAGGGGGTATGGAGGAGGGGGCAGAGGGAGATTGTACTGACGCGGCGGGCTCAGCGCACAAGCTTTAACACTTCGGATAATTAGGGCCATAAAACTTTTGCCCAATCAGAAAAGAGAAAGGACGACGGGGGGGGGGGGGGGGGGGGATTAATTTAAAAAAAAAAAAAAGGTTAAAAGGGGCATGGCCCGAAACACGCACAATGCACTCGCTTACACTGATAAAATCCAAAAACGTTTACGATGCAAGAAGGAATTTCTCGAGACGGTATTTTCTATTTATGTCGTACCCCTAAAAAACAAACAGTAAAAAAAAAAAAAAAAAAAAAAAAAAAGAAGCCAACATACTTTTCGATTTTTCTTCTTTTAAATAAAAAAAAAAAAAAAGCGTCATGATCTGACGTCATAAAATGACTTCGTGTGAATGATACCTAGCCGTAGGGGAGACTGGGGCAGTTTGATACACCCCAGAACCCCAGAAATAACCGGATAAAACTTTTTTTGTGTTTCTTTCCTTTTTCTCTTTTTTTTCTCTCTACATTTTGACTTCCATTTTTTTGAACAGCTAAAAGTAGAGCGGGGGTGCCATGCCTGAAGAGAGAGAGAGAGAGAGAGAGAGAGAGAGAGAGAGAGAGAGAGAGAGAGAGAGAGAGAGAGAGAGAGGAAAAAAGCGCTCCTATGATTGATTTTTGTTGCTTAACGTCCACGGAGGCGAGAAGGCCTATTAGGGACGGGGGCGAGTGGGATAGGGGAACAGAAGAGTGAAACCTCGAAAAAGGCGCCAACCCGGAAGACCAAGGCTGCCGTGGACCGCCGCCAGAACAACAGTCCGGCATTGCGCAGCGACCACAGCACTTCGCAATTGCTGTCCCAACTGCTATGTAGAACAGAGTCACAATGACTATGTCCGTAGCCCCGCCGTTGGGAAACAACTGAAGCAGAAGAAGTCCAACTCTCTCTATAGCCCAGCACCACCTCCCTGCTCTTGATCTCTTCTGGACTAGCTTCTTCATGAGAGTCCAGCTCACCTCCCTCCTTTTGATCTCGCCTGTACTCTGTACAAACCGGACTATGTGGCAAATGTGACACACAGTCATCTACATATACGTAAGTAAGTAAACATGGTGCTTAACGTCCACAAAAACCGTACGGCTTATTAGGGACGGGGAGAAGGGGGAAGGGAGTATGGAGGTGGGGGGGAGAGGGAGACTATTATACCTATCGCTACACTGTCACCACCAGAACGACTCCTGCATTAAGATGGGCAGCGATGAGAGCCATTTTAATGTTTCATTAATTGTGAGGGACAAAGTCACAAGACAGTGTCCAGAGACCACAATATTTCTCTCTCTCTCTCTCTCTCTCTCTCTCTCTCTCTCTCTCTCTCTCTCTCTCTCTCTCTCTCTCTCTCGGAAAGTGAGTTCGAGCTCACCTGGTTGATCGGACGCATTTTTAGGTCTCTCTGCATTTGTGTGTTTTAATTGCGATTTTAGTGCTAACTGAAGCGATTTTACGTCACCAAACCCACCATGGGGTGTGCAGTTGATGCGTACCGGGCTTCCATTGGACTTTTCGGGCCAACTTTGCTGGTGATCTTGAAGAAACGTGCGAAGAAGGCAGCGAGGCTGTGGAAACAACGAAAACTACAGTCAACCATGGCCATGTTAGCAGCGCTCACCCTTCTCTCTCTGCTTGTCAGGGGCGGAGTCGAGAAAAACCCCGGGCCCGGGAAAGTTTGACCAAGCCATGGACAAGCTGTACAGTCGGATTGAATCTAGACTGTTACAGGCAGAGGGACAGATCACGTTTCAGACCATGGAGGAAATGCAGCGACAGATCAACAGTGCGATGAAGCAGCAACAGCGACAAAGCCGCGACATAACGAAGAGTCTCAAAAACGGTCACCAGTCACTGCACACCGAGATGCAGCGTGTTCACACGCAAGTCACTCACCTGTCGGACACTGTGGAAGAAAACAGAGAAAATCACGAACATCGCTGAAGACCAATGCCGTACAGCTGAAAAACTACAGAAGCTGGAATCTGAAATTGAAAGACTGCAATCATTCAGCAGACGCAACCACTTGAGATTTTTCAACATTCCCCAGCCGACAAACGAGACTGATGATGACCGCACAAGGACTTTGGTACGAACCCTCAACCAGTTCTATCCTTCGAAACGCTGGAGTGTGGATGACATAGAAAGGGCCCACCGTACTGGCTCCGCTGCATCAAACAGCCGACGACCACGCCCGATTATCGCCCGCTTTTTCAGCTGGAGAGACAAGATGCTGGTGCTCCGAGACAGAGAGGCAAGGAAACGAATGGGGGACAGAGACATGCGAGTAGCGGACGATCTCACCAACAACCAACAAGCACGACTTCAAAAGGAAAGAGAAGACGGAAGACATGCGTACTACAAAAACGGACGACTGCATACCGAAGTCAGACAACAAAATCCGAACGCGGCTAGGCGTGTACACCAACATGAACACGCAGACAACAACCTTCGCGGAGGAAGGTTAAGAAGCAGTTCACGTGATGCCAGAGGGGACGAGAAGAACGAACCACACCAAGGCAGACACGACCGGCACAACGGCCCCCGCCACGGCGGAGACGACAGGACGGTCTACAACAGTCACTACCCTGCGCGTGAGTTTGGGCGAGTCCTCTCTCCCAAGCATGTGCACTACAGGGACTACTCTCCTCCCCGCAGAGACGACAGGCACTCCACTTTCCCCGACAGAGATTTCCCCCATCCCCCTCAGAACGTCAGTCGCTACTGCCAACAACAGAGACACGACGGATACTACTCCTCGCATAATGACCGCAACGATCGGGACAGGAGAGACTGGAACCACGGAGAGTGCCAGCACCAGTCCAGAGCCACGTGAACGTCGGGCACTCTCTTCATACCTGGAATAATAGGAGGGAGGGACGAGATGGACGACCAAGGGACGAGATATCTCCCATCCCTCCCAGAGCGCACTATACAAATTCCACGGACCACGCCCCTTCCAGCAAGAACGGCTGTATCCACGACAGAAGTCAGTACTCCCCTAGGCCCCCCCGACGAGACACCCGCCGTAGCAGAAGCCCCAGAGACAGAACTTACGCAGAAGCGTTGAAAGACAATGGAACCAGCCCTGGCACAAACACCTGGGACAACGTGGAGACAGCAGTGGAAAACAACAGCGCGTCCAGTCGGGACCCAGCTTCACTGGAGGCCGAAGTTAATTTTAGCCCCACGCCATAGTACAGTGACAGCGGGGAAACCCCAGCGGAGACCCCAGCACATGACTGTGGCAACGACGTAGCAGCACGTGAAAACTGGTGAGGCAAACAAGGAAGACACTGCTCACAGTGTTAACACCCGTTCACGCTCTCGCTCAGCTTTATTGACTGCGGCACACATTGATGGCCAAACCCAGATCCCTGACACTTGGCGACTGGAGAAAGAAAGGGAAGAAAGCCAACCGAAGAGTAACGGACAGAACCAACAGCCAAATGACGAAGCAGCCACTGCATACAGCACGGCCTGACAGCTTGGTCGGGCCCCTCATCCAGACGAAGCAGCAGAAACACGGAACAGGGTACCCACCGCCCGATGCACTGCTCCCTTTTCTAAGGCGCCGACATGCACGGTGAGGACAGGCACACCCGTGTCTGTCGCAGAGACGATGACAGGGGACACCACCAATGGCAGCCATCTCCGACAGAAAGCAGGCAGCATACTTCCTGATGACCACACTCATTGCAACAACGAGGCGCTCCATTCGGACAGTGTAGTTTACGATGCAGAAAGGTCAGTGCGTGCAGAAAATGAACACGGAAATAATCGCTGCATCAGATTTTTGAACTATAATGTAGGCGGCCTGTTACCGAAACTACAAATCGCGGACCTTGTTGAATACATAAAATCTTTTCATCTCGTGTGTCTTACAGAAACGTATGTGAGTAATGAATTGCGTTCGGACTTGTTTACAGAATTTTGCATGTTTACCTCCCCTGCAAAAAAACTCACACACCAAGGCAGATTCTCGGGAGGAGTCATTGCGCTGATCCATAACTCACTGGCGTCCTACATAAAACGTTTAGATACAGAAATTGACAATGCAATTGTTTTTAGAATAGATAAAGAACTATTTGGGACAGGCAAACCGGTAGTAATAGTCTTCGCCTACCTTCCTCCAACTCAGTCGCCATATTATGATCATACTCAAAATGGTTATGGTGTTGAAATCATAGAAAAATGTGTTTTAGATATATGTGACAGTACCGAGGAGTTTTTGCTTCTTATGTGCGGGGACTTCAATGCACGAACGGGAACCCGAAATGGAACACGGGATGCTGAAGACCTTGATGACGTGTTTTGTAATAGGGACTGTGACAAGGAGCCCTTTCCCAGACGATCAAACGACACCCATGTGAACATGTTTGGAAATCAGCTCATCGACCTGTGTGATGTGTATGAGTGCATGATTTTGAATGGATTGACTGAGTGCGGATTTGAAGATAGTTGTACATACACATCAAAGACAGGTTCAAGTGTCATTGACTACTTTATTATGTCATGTGATTTGTTTTACAGCGTGTGCGTAGACTCTCTTGATGTAGGTAGTTTGATAGAGTAGGATCACATGCCTGTTACATTAAAAATGAAAATTTCTGGGGTTGCAAATGTCATCATGAAGGTGTTAAAAAAATAACCCAAAAGTTATAAACAAAATTGTTTGGGATAAAACAAGAGCAGTCATTTCAATGCTGCACTGGGTCAGATGAAATTCAGGATCTTCTTCGCAAAGCCACAGATGAAATTATCCTTGATGCGGACAAGGCGTTAGACTCGTTTGCTGGCTGCCTGAAAGCTGCTAGTGAGTGCATGTTGAAAAATGTTCTGTTGGTATCAGATCTAAAAATAAATAAAAGCCGAATGGTTCGATGAAGAGTGTAACGAACATAAAAATGATGTAAACGACTGCTAAAACAGTACAAGAAAAAAAGATCAGAGGAGAGTAGACAATCTTATAAAAGTGCTAACAAGGTGTACAGGAACCTCATTATGCAGAAGAAGAATCAGTATTGCAAAAGAAAAGCAGCGTCACTAGCTGCAAGTATAAAGATTTCATCTGATTTCTGGAAAGAAGTTAGGGCCTGCTGTGGTGAAAGGAAACCAGAGTTAAGTGAAAAAATGGAAAGACAAGGATGGTTTGATCACTTCCATCAACTGTTTTCCCAATCAGATGGTGGAATCAGAAGGGAGTGTAGTGAGCTGGATGATGAGGTCAGTGAGGTATTTGATTTGAATAGTGATGTTTTAAACCAGCCAATCTCTGAAGACGAGATTAGAGCTGCTGTAAGCAAGCTAAAAACAGGAAAGGCATGTGGTCTTGACAACATTCTGGCAGAAATGTTAAAACTTGGAGGAAGCAAAATAAGTATGTTTTTAGTGACATATTTTAATAACTTGTTTGACAAAGGTATTTATCCCCGGGATTGGGCCAAAGCCATCATTGTCCCAATCCACAAGAAAGGAAATGCAGATTTGCCAGATAATTATAGAGGTGTGTCTCTGTTAAGCATAATTAGCAAATGCTACACATCCATTCTGAACAAACGACTGTATGCCTGGTTGGAGGACAACAACAAAATCGCCCAGGAGCAAGCAGGGTTTCTTAAAAATTATTCTACAGTAGACCATATTTTTGTTTTGAATTCCATTGTTCAGAAGCACCTTGAAAAGCGTGGAGCAAAAATGTACGTTGCTTTTGTGGACTTCCGCAAAGCATTCGACTCGGTCAGACACTAAACTGCTAGAAACATTGCAAAAGGAAGGTGTATCCGGCAAGTTTGCAGGGGCCATAAAGGCTATGTACAACTCTTTGTTATCCTGTGTTAGAGTGAAAAATGAGTATACAGACTTTTTCGAATGTCCAAATGGGGTAAGGCAAGGGTGTGTGCTAAGTCCTACATTGTTTTGTGTGTTTATTAATCAACTGGCAGAACATATTCAAAGCACTGGCAAACATGGAGTTCAGATGTTATCAGGTCTCATAGAATTATTCATTTTGTTGTTTGCGGATGATGTAACCCTCCTGGCAACAACACCAAGTGGACTGCAAAATCAGCTAAATTGTCTGCGAGACTGCTGTGTTAAGATGGGCATGGAAGTAAATGAAGGCAAAACAAAGGTTATGGTTTTCAGAAAGGGTGGACATCTTGGCAAACACGAGAAGTGGTATTATGCTCGTAAATCTATGAATGTGGTCAACAGTTACACATATTTGGGTTTTACTTTTACAACAAAGTTAAGTTATAGAGAAGGAACTTCCGCTTTTGTAGCAAAAGGCAAGAAGGCAGTTTTCCACTTAAGTAAAGCCTTGAGGAGGCTAAAAGATATGACAAGACGGACGTTTTTTAAGATTTTTGATATTAAGATTCAGCCTATATTGATGTATGCATCTGAGATCTGGGGAACTGTGAGACTGGATGGCATAGAAAAGGTGCACATGATGGCTTGTAAGCGTTTTTTAAGAGTTCCTCTGAGAACACCGAACAAGATGGTGTACGGTGAACTCGGTCGATACCCACTTTTTGTGAATAGTACACTACGGTGTTTGAAATATTGGTTCCGTGTTTTAAAGATGGACGACATCAGGATCCCTAAGCAAGCATATAAAATGATGATTTTAATGGATGAAAGCGAGAAGAAATGTTGGTCACTCAGGTGAAAGAATGTATTAAGCAAAACGGCTTTTACTGTGTTTGGTTACAACAAGGGGTTGGAGACGAAAAGAAATTTTTATGTGAATTGAAACAAAACTTACAGATAATTTTATTCAAAAATGGAATGCAACTATTCGAGATAAAGACAGATATTTTCCATACCGCAATGTTAAGTTAATATTTGAACCAGAGCAATACCTTTCAGCCCTTGAAATATATTGCTTCAGAGTTGGATTGTGCCAACTGCGACTTGGTGTGCTACCAATTAACAACAATCTTCATCGCTACAGTGTTTGTGCGATCCAGAGAATTGTGTATTTTGTGTAAATGCGATAGAGAACGAAGGGCACTTGTTGTTCGCTTGTCCCCTCTATAATGACATTCGGGAGAAACTTCTGAACGATATGTCTCAAAACGCAGTCACGGCTTCTCTGGAAAATGTTCTTTCCTGGAAAAGCAAAACAAATATGTTTCGATTGGCCAAGTTTGTTTTCATTGCGATTAGGAGAAGAAAAGAGTTTACGGGGTCAAACTAGTTTTATGATATAGTATTGTACACAACAGACTGGTTTTACGGTGTCTTTTACTTGTTCATGTTTTTGTATTTTATTTTAAGATTAATGTGTATATGTACTGATTTTAAATTTTATTTTAACTTGTATTGGGGCCTGTGGCCGATATGCAATTTAAAATTTCAATACTCCTCTCTCTCTCTCTCTCTCTCTCTCTCTCTCTCTCTCTCTCTCTCTCTCTCTCTCTCTCTCTCTCTCTTTGTGATGAAATGAGCGTATTCTTATATCTTCATAAGCGCTCGGGGCTCTTATGAAATGGGGCACCATAAATAATATATTATTATTATTTTAAAAAAAATAAAAATTATAGGACAAATTCGATAATTACTCCCAAAACACACACACCACATCACCACGCACATGCACGCACGCACGCACGCACGCACGCACGCACGCACGCACGCACACACACACACACACACACACACACACACAGGATGTCTTCTCCCTATACCTAATTCCTTCCTTTGGTCCAGTGACCTCTACTCTGTTGGTCTGTTAATGTGTCGTCAAGCAAATCAGGACGCGCAGTCCAACACTCCCACAGCCTCCGACGTCATTCGCCAAATGACGTGTTGGATTCATATAACATTTTGCCAAAAACCAATTACAAGGGCATCACGTTTCTCAAGCGATAGCTTCTCTTTGTTCTAAGGCAGTTTGAATGACAAAACCTGTCTTCTTCATACACTCCATGACGACGTTGATTGTCGGAGTTCTTTGAGGTTCGCCCCCTCCCCACCCCCCACTCCCCCCGCCCCTTCCCCCACTGGCTCCGATACCCCTCCTCCCGTTTTCAAAAGTTCACTCCACAGAGATAAATGAAATCGTGTTGCAATCTACAAGATTTCTTCTGTGACCTGTACGCAAAACTGACAGCTTCCTGGCGCCCAAGACATTTCGGTGACGTCAAAATGAAGCACGTGGGGGTGAAAGAGTGCACAACGCGGTAATGAGTTCAGGAAACAAGTGTTGTTAGTGTC
Source organism: Alviniconcha marisindica (assembly GCA_018857735.1). Taxonomy (NCBI): domain Eukaryota; kingdom Metazoa; phylum Mollusca; class Gastropoda; family Provannidae; genus Alviniconcha; species Alviniconcha marisindica. Next base: position 575,873 of record JABMCL010002018.1, read on the forward strand.
AACAACAACAAAAATCGATCTAACATCAACGGCACGTTCAAACGCAAAACGTTTACTGCAGACCATGTGATGGTGTCCCAAAACACTATTTGTTTTCAGGTTGTTTTTTACGCCAATCTATTTTAATTGATAATTATAGTAATTTCTTGGTAAAATTAGGCGGCAGATGAAAGAAATAATGCAACAGTCAAAACATAACGAAAATAAAATAATAAAAATCGTACCAAAGAAAATCGTTTTTTCGCCAAATCTGAGAACTTTTGGGTGGTTGTTTTTGGGTCAAGTCTGACTGAGAAGGCTCAGCGACACTCCCAAGCATAACCTTGAGTGAATCCCCAGGGAAGTACTTCAAGTGTCAAATATAATATCGTGGGAAAAGAAAGAAAGAAGAAGAAAATGCTTGGTTCATACTTCGTTTTTGTTTGTTTGTTTGTTTTTACACCATCCCCATGATTGCTTGTTGGTATTCCGAACATGCAGCTAATGTCCGAATTTTCAGGATTTTGACCCTGATTTTTATGCATTTCGAAAACCACCCTTCTCCATTTAATTCTTTTGATATTAAATTTCTGAGGCTTTCATTTCTTCGCACCTTACATACTATAATTACTAGTCTGCCCTCGTAGACATGGCAGTGTGTAAAGTGCGCATGAAACGGTTGCACAGGCTGCGTTGGAGGAATCCCGAGGCTTAACCTCCGACAAACAACCGACTGAAGCCGATCAAACATGCAAGGCACGTCGTGCGGTGGCTTAGCGGTTTAACCCCTTCACTGCCCCAGCCGGTAAAATTTCCGAGCTAAAAAGTGCACACATACACGCCTGCAAATAGCATTTTTGATAGTCCTATAACAAATCTACTTTCAATACTGTGCATTTGGATAGAAATCTGTTTTTGACGTGCTCATGTAAAGGGGAAGAAAGACCGTAGTGATTTCAAATTTGGCACTCTTGTTGGTCGTTTTCCCAGTGACGGCGCGGCGAGCGTGGCAGTGAAGGGGTTAATGTGCTAGGAGAGTCAGTGGTGTCTGCACCCACTCACAAAAGCCAGAGTTAACCCCTTCACTGCCGTGATGTCACTTGAAAACAACCATTAAAAGTGCGAAATTTGAAACCCGTAAGCCTTTTTGTTTTCTTTTTCGCACTGACATGTGAAAGGATTTGCATACAAACGCATATTTTTGAAAGTACATGTGTTATAGGACTTGAAAATGTACTGTTTGCAGTCGCGTCCGTCCATCTTTCAGGCCGGAAATTTCACAGGCTGTGGCAGTGATGGGGTTAAGCACGATCGAGCGTGGTCACCAAATGGATTGGTGACCCTTACCTGCTAGGCTTTGCGTCCGCCCTGAGATTTCTCCGGAGTCAAATTCTGTGCGGACTCCACAAAAGTTCGAATGAGACTATAAACCGAGGTCTCCCGTGTGTATACACGCGCAAAAAGATCACGTACGCACGTTGAAGATCCTGTAGTCCATGTCAGAGTGCGGTGTATTATGGAAACACTAAAATAACCCAGCACGCACTAAACATGTCAGAGTCTTCATAATGTTGAAGCTGGACATTATACGAAAGGAGAAGCTGTTTCAGTTGGCCCATGCAGAGCATTACCGTTATCATTTACTTGTGATAGGAGAAATATCCATCAGCTGAACTCATCAATTCTTCATCCTGTTTTGAAGTCACGAGAATGCTTTAGCCTGTCCAAAGCGATTTTTTTTCATTTTTGCCAATTCTGATCGAAATGGGGCAAACTCAGTCTGAACTTGACTTGTGACTAATAATGATAGCCTAATAACAATAATAATGGATATTTCTAAAGCGGCTGCGGCTCAAAGCGCTGTACAAATATGGTTAACACACACCACTGTAAATCGAGACAGAGACTGTTATCAATTTGACAAACAGCTAACACATAATGTACACATTAACACGGGTTAACACATAACTATATGCAACACACACACACACACACACACACACACACGCCCCGACTTTCGAAGCACCCAGCGAATGCACCCGGGTGCCTGAGCAAACTCAAAGTCAAGAACAGTCTGTCTACACAAATATGTAATCGTGAATTACTTCTTAAAGTGTACTTCATATTTAAGTCATGCCGGAGTTGTAAAGCACTCTCCCAAAAGAGCACTGTACGAGTTATCTTCCAACAAACGACGGTTTAAAGTCAAGGTCTCTGATTCAGGAAGTTCGCTCCAAAAAAAAGAACCAATCAGCATGCTCATGTTATCTCTTTAGGCCAAGCCTAATTTGCATGACTTAAACTTCGATAAACAGCTTTCCAGGTGACAAACGTAGACATTAAAGCGGTGAGTAGACCGAATTCGGTTGTTTCCAGGCAGGATGTTTAAGTTCAAACATGACCTGCACCTGTATCTTGTTAACCAAGCCCTTACACACAGTGTACAAACCAAAAAAAATAAAAAATAGAACTGCAATCTCTCTCTCTCTCTCTCTCTCTCTCTCTCTCTCTCTCTCTCTCTCTTCTCTTCTCTCTCTCTCTCTCTCTCTCTCTCTCTCTCTATTTGTTTGTATATTGTTTATCATGTTTAAATATTAATCGAGTTTGTAAAGTTGGTTTTTTTTTCGTTTTTTTTCTTTCTTTCATATAATTGTTTCTCCATGTTTCACTTATTCAGTAGTTTAGCAAGGACTAGTTGTTAGACAGGTCTAAATGAACCTAAACTACAATCCTTGGAAAATAAGTTCGAGTTTCGAGTTCTCTCTTTTCTCTCTCTCTCTCTCTCTCTCTCTCTCTCTCTCTCTCTCTCTCTCTCTCTCTCTGCTTTTTCCCATGGGGTTCAGGGAAACTGAGCTTCCCTCTGCTGGAAATCCAGACCTGTAAAAGACTGTTTTTCAACCTGGAGTTCGCCGGAGTATAGTTCGAGTGCTTCGATCGTCCTCGAGGCGTTTTACGGTGTTTCTCTGCGACAGACCTCAACGTTCATTCGGGTTGCCAAGCAAGACTGCCATGAAGACAGAAGACAGCGGTAAGGTTATTCAAGAACAGAACAGGAATCGGTCAGAAGTCACGTGGATTAGTCATTAATGTGTGTGTGTGTGTGTGTGTGTGTGTGTGTGTGTGTGTGTGTGTGTGTGTGTGTGTGTGTGTGTGTGTTTTGCCGTATAATACTTTATGTAAATTGTTTTGATAGGACTGTGCTCTGCATGTGTATAGAATATCATATTTAGGTTAATATGTATCGTGTGAGCGCTCAGGGCGTTGATGAGCGCATGATAAATGTACATTATTATTATTATTATTATTCAACCAGCATGGGGTATACCTATGGAAGCCTGCTGAAGGCTATAACGTCACTACTTACGTGCTCCAGTAGGTCCATGGCTATACTAAGCGGTTTCAACACACTGTACTGCTACAGGATACCAAATATCTAGAACCAGTGTGTAACAAACACTGCAGTTGCTAAACACTGCGATAGTTACCATCATCACCTGTTGCACTGCTGACAACACCTCTTTCCGCGTCCGCTATTCATGCTTCCCGACACAGGTTGCATGAACGCATACTTGAATGTCTGCACTCCATGCAAACCTGAATGTCGACACCGCGTTTTATGGTAGCCCCCTGCCCCCGCCCCCCCCCCGCCCACACCTGCCCACATCAGAACGCACACACACACACACACACATACCACACACACACACACACACACCACACACACACGCCCCCGCCCCCCCCCCCCACACACACACCACACACACAACGCCCCCCCCCCCGCGCACACACACACCACACACCCACACAAACATCCACACACCACACACACACACACACTGTACGTGACGTACCCGCTCACACGGCAACACGTAGGACGCCACAAATATGCGTGCGTGTGTGTGTGTGTGTGTGTGTGTGTGTGTGTGTGTGTGTGTGTGTGTGTGTGTGTGTGTGTGTGTGTGTGTGTGTGTGTGTGTGTGTGTGTGTGTGTGTGTGTGTGTAGTGTAGTGTAGTGTAGTGTAGTGTAGTGTAGTGTAGTGCAGTGCAGTGCAGTGTAGTGTGTGCATGTTCAAGTTACAGTATAATTACAGATGTATACTTGCGTACCTGTCTGTGTACCCGCGCTGCAGCCTCGTAACGCTGAATGAT
>JABMCL010002018.1:587500-702500 GCA_018857735.1 Alviniconcha marisindica
AAGGGGTTACAACCACGAGGGGTGCAAGGTAAGAGCAGCATACTGACAACAGTAAGGGGTTACAACCAGGAGGGGTGCCAGGTAAGAGCAGCACACTGACAACACAACTGTAAGGGGTTACAACCAGGAGGGGTGCAAGGTAAGAGCAGCATACTGGCAACAGTAAGGGGTTACAACCAGGAGGGGTGCAAGGTAAGGGCAGCACACTGACAACAGTAAGGGGTACAACTAGGAGGGATGTCAGGTAAGAACAGCATAACTGACAACAGTAAGGGGTTACAACCAGGAGGGGTGCCAGGTAAGAACAGCACACTGACAACAGTAAGGGGATACAACCAGGAGGGGTGCCAGGTAAGAGCAGCACACTGACAACAGTAAGGGGTTACAACCAGGAGGGGTGTCAGGTAAGAACAGCATAACTGACAACAGTAAGGGGTTACAACCAGAAGCGGTGCAAGGTAAGAACAGCACACTGACAACAGTAAGGGGTCACAACCAGGAGGGGTGCCAGGTAAGAGCAGCACACTGACAGTAAGAGGTTACAACCAGGTACGGTAAGAGCAGCACACTAACAACAGTAAGGGTTACAACCAGGAGGGTTGCCAGGTAAGAACACACTGACAACAATAAGAGGATACAACCAGGAGGGTTGCCAGGTAACAACACACTGACAACAGTAACAAGGGGGTGGAACCAGGAAGACAGTGGCCAGTAAGAGCAGCACACTGACAGTGTAACAAGAGGGGGTTGGAACCAAAAAGTCTGTGACCGGTAGGAGCACGCTGACAATGCCAAGTCAGACCACACCAACGATAATTATATTTAAAAAATAAAATAAAAGAGAGAGAGAGAGAGAGAGAGAGAGAGAGAGAGAGAGAGAGAGAGAGAGAGAGAGAGAGAGAAGGGAGAGAGGGAGAAAAGAGAGGAGAAAGAGAGAGAGAGAAGAGAGAGAGAGAGAGAGAGAGAGAGAGAGAGAGAGAGAGAGAGAGAGAGAGAGAGAGAGAGAGAGAGAGAGAGAAGAAGAAGAAGGATGGAACCAGAAAAACAGTGCCCAGTAAGAGTAGCACTTTGAAAACTGTCCGGCAAAACTTACCTGCAGGGATGAGGAACACGCACACACACAGGTGCGAGGTGTGGACAGCAGTGACCGGCACTCGGTCAGCACTGTCACTGTCACTCCACGCGGGGTCAGTGGCCTGGTGGTGGGAGGGCAGGGTCTGGAGTTGGGGAAAGGGTCGTCTTCTGACCCCAACGTCACAACTAAGTCTCCTCCCAAGGGATTAAGGGCTGGGGGAGGGGGGGGGGGGGGGGGGGGACTGAGGGGGGAAGGGGAGGGGGTGTTGTTGAAAAGCTGCTTTGAACACCGATCAGGTGAGGAGGAGAAGCTAGGCTACGTGTATACATGCGGGGATTCTGGAAGCACACACACACACACACACACACACACACACACACACCACACACACACACACACACACACACACGGAATACACACAGACCGCCACACACACACACTGAATACACACACACACCACACTGAACACACACACACACACACTGAATACACACACACCGCCACACACACACACACACTGAATACACACACACACACTAAACTGGAAACAAAAAGAGAAATTTACCAAAAGAAGACAAGAAGAAACCAAAAACCCACAATCAGAAATAACTTTTGTAACATTTTAATATGCCAAAGTAGGTTCTCACAAAACAATGCATTAGTTTCCACCGACGGACAGAAACTCGGAGTGAACCAATTAATTTACAAGTACACGAACAGTGAACAGCGTTCGTGTACACAACGTCAAGTATAAAAACAACACACACACACACACACACACACACGAAAACTTCTGTGCACATCACCAGTGACACGCATTCTTACACACATTTACAAACTTTTCCAGTTGATTTCACTCACACACCTGTTCACTTTTGAATCGCGTTTACACACACACATGTACACAGTGACACACACACACACACACTGTATCCTTTGGTCTACCTCAAGCAAATGTCTGCATTGTCAATAGCGTACTTGCATGCTTTTTCAAGCAAATGTCTGCACTGTCAATATCGTACTTGCATGCTTTTTCAAGCAAATGTCTGCATTGTCAATAGCGTACTTGCATGCTTTTTCAAGCAAACGTCTGCAATGTCAGTAGCGTACTTGCACAAGCCTTGTTTATCTGCATCGTGTGCTTCTTCACTGCAACATCACTTCCCACTGAATTCCATTCACACTCTCACTTTCGCGATGGTTGTCCGCATCCAGCCCAGCGTCCGCTCACACTGTTGTTGCTGTTTCTTCCTTCAGGTATTGCTTAATGTCCTCGGATGTCGGTTGACATATTAGGGACAAGCTGAGACCAGTGCGTGAGCATGGTTCAATACTTTTTTACGTCCAGGGAAACCATGAGGCTCGCTAGGACGGACAGCCCAGGATGGCCACCTCGACTCTCACACAGCTCCTGAACTCTGATTGCTGCTGCTGCCAGTGTTCACGCAATTCAGCCGTAAACCCGCAGTCGCACCGACACCTCCTGAGGTCTCCTGTCCGGCGCTCCGGACGCCTCGTCGTCGACGTGTTGTTCCCCTCGCTCTCACCGTTCGTAACCAACCACTACACACACATGACGTGCCACACTCCGAGCATCGCTTTCCGGCACCTTCCTCCAAACTCCGCCAGATTTGGTTACGCCACTGAAGGGGCACTCTTTATCTCCGCGCAGCTGTCCACCGACGCGGTCATCGCCCTCCGAAAGGTTTGGGTACTAATAATTCATTACTGTAGCAGCAACCTAGCGCCCATGAACGCACGTAAACATGAGGCGCATCCACCCCGGGTAAAAAAAAAAAAAAAAAAAGAGTTCCGTCTCGATTCAAACGATTTTGGTTTTATTTGAGTTGGCGTAAGCAACATGGTCAGTTATAAAACAAACGTTTGATATAATCGGAGTTGTTTGTAACAAACTTACTACTGTTTGAGCACCAACAAAAAACTGCTCGTTAGCTAACAGTTTTCTGGACCCTATGGCGTAACTAAATAGTAAATACGGCAGTGGTTGAAGGAAGGATGTCGTAAACCAGTGCTTGGAGTTTGATGACGTGCATCATTCCCTGCGACCGCACTCACACTCGTCCCATTCTCTCATTGCACAAAATGATTAACAGGGTGGGCGGCGCAGGCACTGCCAAGGTTGATGACTGCCGGCTCTGCTCAGACCGGAGACACTGCGCTACACCACACTGCACTTGCTGTAGTACAGATCTCTGGACAGACTGACACACCGGTTCGCCCGGCACAGCCAGTACAGATCTCTGGACAGACTGACACACCGGTTCGCCCGGCACAGCCAGTACAGATCTCTGGACAGACTGACACACCGGTTCGCCCGGCACAGCCAGTACAGATCTCTGGACAGACTGACACACCGGTTCGCCCGGCACAGCCAGTACAGATCTCTGGACAGACTGACACACCGGTCCGCCCGGCACAGCCAGTACAGATCTCTGGACAGACTGACACACCGGTTCGCCAGACACAGCCAGTACAGATCTCTGGACAGACTGACACACCGGTTCGCCAGACACAGCCAGTACAGATCTCTGGACAGACTGACACACCGGTTCGCCAGACACAGCCAGTACAGATCTCTGGACAGACTGACACACCGGTTCGCCAGACACAGCCAGTACAGATCTCTGGACAGACTGACACACCGGTTCGCCAGACACAGCAAGTACAGATCTCTGGACAGACTGACACACTGGTTCCCCCGACAAGGCTGCTGCTACCATGCTTACGGTTTTTGGTTTTTCCGAAGGTACTTGGGTGGGGAGGATTTTGGAAGGGTAGGGGGAGACGGGGGTGGGGTGGGGGTGGGGGAGGGTCCCCATTAGGCTACCCATCTACAGTACACCCACGCGGAAGGCAAGTGAGTGTCCGGCGCAGAACAGACCCAAGGCGAGCTTTGTACGCAGCTTACCAAAGCGTGTACGATCCAAAGGGCCGACTGTCTTCTTTTCAGTTGTACCGCCATAAAGGGAAGTCAAACTCAATGCGGTCGGTTTGTTTACAGCTGTGCAGTCACCGAGAGAAGGATGTATTTACAGCTGAGCAGTCACCGTGGGATGAGTGTTTACAGCTGTGCAGTCACCGAGTGGAGGGTGTGTTTACAGCTGTGCAGTCACCGACGGAAGGGGTTGTTTACAGCTGTGCAGTCAGGGAGGGAAGGGGTTATTTACAGCTGTGCAGTCAGGGAGGGAAGGGGTTGTTTACAGCTGTGCGGTCACCGAGGGAAGGGGTTGTTTACAGCTGTGCAGTCACCGAGGGATGAGTGTTTACAGCTGTGCAGTCACCGTGGGGAGGGTGTGTTTACAGCTGTGCGGTCACCGAGGGAAGGGGTTGTTTACAGCTGTGCAGTCATACTGGGATGGGTCTGTTTACAGCTGTGCAGTCATACTGGGATGGGACTGTTTACTGCTGTGCAGTTATACTGGGATGGGTCTGTTTACAGCTGTGCAGTCATACTGGGATGGGTCTGTTTACAGCTGTGCAGTCAGGGAGGGAAGGGGTTGTTTACAGCTGTGCAGTCACCGAAGGGTGTGTTTACAGCTGTGCAGTCAGGGAGGGAAGGGGTTGTTTACAGCTGTGCAGTCAGGGAGGGAAGGGTGTGTTTACAGCTGTGCAGTCAGGGAGGGAAGGGGTTGTTTACAGCTGTGCAGTCAGGGAGGGAAGAGGTTGTTTACAGCTGTGCAGTCACCGAAGGGTGTGTTTACAGCTGTGCAGTCAGGGAGGGAAGGGGTTGTTTACAGCTGTGCAGTCACCGAAGGAAGGGTCTGTTTACAGCTGTGCAGTCTGGGAGGGAAGGGGTTGTTTACAGCTGTGCAGTCACCGAAGGAAGGGTGTGTTTACAACTGTGCAGTCATACAGGGATGGGTTGTTTACAGCTGTGCAGTCAGGAGGAAGGGTTTTTACAGCTGTGCAGTCAGAGGAAGGGTTGTTACAGCTGTGCAGTCAGGGAGGGAAGGGGTTGTTTACAGCTGTGCAGTCACCAACGGAAGGGTATGTTTACAGCTGTGCAGTCATGGAGGGAAGGGGTTGTTTACAGCTGTGCAGTCACCAACGGAAGGGTATGTTTACAGCTGTACAAGGGCTGTTTATAGGTGTGTAGTTAAAAAGGGACGTAACTGTCTTCTATCCATCCATTTAGGTCTGCTTCTGACTTTCACAGCTTGAGCTGACCAGTGTCAAAGACAGCTTAACCTTACCAATGCCAAAGACAGCTTAAGCTGACCAATGCCAAAGACAGCTTAAGCTGACCAATGCCAAAGGAAGCTTAAGCTGACCAATGCCAAAGGCAGCTTAAGCTGACCAATGCCAAAGGCAGCTTAAGCCGACCAATGCCAAAGACGGCGTGTCTCTCCGTGTTCAAACCTCCCAAGCAGAGCTTCAGCAGTGACCAACCCCGAAATGCCTGCACTCCACAGCGCCACCCTCAAGAAGCTGCCAGCAAGAAAAATAATAAATAGATACAAACAGTTACTATACGCGAGACAAACAAACAAACAAACTGCAAGGGAAAAAAGACCTCCACTAAAACAGGCCCAGATAGGTTGGAATTCAGGCATGCCCATAAGAAGGAATCATGTCTCTCAGAATCGTGGGACATTCAGTTGAAACAAGAACAGGGCATCAGTTCAACACGGTTAACGTTTTCCTGACTCTGCACCGCTATGTACAGCCATGCAAAGCAATTCGGGTCCTTATCAGGTGTGTCACCGGTATAAACAAACGCAGCCCATTTCGATTTTCCATTCAGCAACTCACCATCTAAAGACTTTTGATAACTTAGATAAACAAGAATCTGAATCAAGAATGACTGTTAGCGTTCTAAAACAAGATCCAAACACGTAAAAAGTTCAAAAGAACGCTATTTATCAGGACAAAAACACAATCTGCAAATTTTGGGGGTAACCCCTTTAACAAGCTACAATTAAACAACAGTTAAACAGTGAAAAACAATGAAAAATGAGATTAAAAGCTAAATCACTTATCTGTTTTTGGCTGAGCTATGTCGTTTTCCTGTCCAGTGCTTGGAAGAATCTCATAGCTCAACCAAAAACAGGTAAGTGATTTAGCTTTTCACCTAATTTTTTTCGTTGAACTGTTGTTTTGTAGCTTGATAAAGGGAATTACCCGAAAATTTGCAGATTGCATTTTTGTCTGAATAAAGAGCGTTCTTTTGAACTTTTCATGTGTTTAGAGCTTAGATAAACAAGGTTTATGATATACAAAACCTTTTTTTTTTTACTGCTTTTAGCCAAAATATAAGCAGAATTTGCTTTTTACAACACCTGCCTGCCCATAACCAGTCACTCACCCATAGTTTCCAAATAGACTGAGACAAAACAAAGGGATCAGGAAGAAAAAAAATCAGAATGCCTGAGCCTGTGTGAATTTTGGAATCTCAGCAGAAAGTGTGTATGTAAGAGAGAATGAGATAAGCGAGTGAGTGCATGTGCAGCTAAACCTGCTCATAATGCTGTGTCTGGATGGTGTGGATCAACAAGGTCCTGGGACTCTCGTCTACAACGAGTTAACTCTGAACGCAGGCATCAGCAGACCAGTGTTGCATCTCCAGGTATTTGGCCGGGAAACCGAAGAGCACTGATGCTGGGACCAAGCTGTATTTTACCAGATCATACAACTGCTGAGGTAACAATGGTGACTTTGACAGGGTGGGTTGTGTGAGGTATCTAGGTCCCTAAAGCAAAGTTCTGAGTGGCAGTGACAGATTTAATATTGTCCATCAGAGTGCTTGCCCAGTTATAAGGCTAAATGTCTCTCTCTCTGGTCCACAATAGTATGCACATGCCTTGACTAAAAGAGATGTTCACACTATTTTCTGTGAGAGAAAAAAAAGGTATTTTCTGTGAAGGAAGTCAAGTGGATCATGTGAGGTATCTTTTGTTTTCACTGGTGAGGCAGATTAGAATTACCCATCTGGGTGCTACCACATTTTCAAAAACAAATGTCTCTCTGGTCCACATATATAAGATGCACACGGTGTAGCATATGCCTATACTAAAGAGGCGTCCATACATTTTTTGCGTAAAGAAACTGAACAAAACGCCATAGAAAACTAACCACACAAAAAAAAAGCTGATAGGGTTTCATTTATACAATTGCATAGAGTGGTCCTTTTCCTGTTTAACCAGACGGTTTGTCACTTTTATCATCAACCTGCAGTACCGTATGCACCTCTCAAAATTCAGGAGGTGACCCGGTTCAGTTGACAGGGTGCTAAAATCCAAGCAGTAGCCAACTAACCACCCACAAGAGAGCCTTCACGGACAAGTAGCTTCCTCCAGCTGTCCACCTGAAACCACAGTGCCTCCGAAAATGGACCACTGTGTTTGTGTGCGGCTAGACCTACATGTAACACTGCGTCTGGATGGACAGGGATCAACTGGGTCCTTAGCCTCTCGTCCTCAATGGGTTTACATGTAACACTGCGTCTGGATGGACAGGGATCAACTGGGTCCTTAGCCTCTCGTCCTCAATGGGTTTACATGTAACACTGCGTCTGGATGGACAGGGATCAGCTGGGTCCTTAGCCTCTCGTCCTCAATGGGTTTACATGTAACACTGCGTCTGGATGGACAGGGATCAGCTGGGTCCTTAGCCTCTCGTCCTCAATGGGTTTACATGTAACACTGCGTCTGGATGGACAGGGATCAACTGGGTCCTTAGCCTCTCGTCCTCAATGGGTTTACATGTAACACTGCGTCTGGATGGACAGGGATCAGCTGGGTCCTTAGCCTCTCGTCCTCAATGGGTTAACATGTAACACTGCGTCTGGATGGACAGGGATCAGCTGGGTCCTTAGCCTCTCGTCCTCAATGGGTTAACATGTAACACTGCGTCTGGATGGACAGGGATCAACTGGGTCCTTAGCCTCTCGTCCTCAATGGGTTAACATGTAACACTGCGTCTGGATGGACAGGGATCAGCTGGGTCCTTAGCCTCTCGTCCTCAATGGGTTTACATGTAACACTGCGTCTGGATGGACAGGGATCAGCTGGGTCCTTAGCCTCTCGTCCTCAATGGGTTTACATGTAACACTGCGTCTGGATGGACAGGGATCAACTGGGTCCTTAGCCTCTCGTCCTCAATGGGTTTACATGTAACACTGCGTCTGGATGGACAGGGATCAACTGGGTCCTTAGCCTCTCATCCTCAATGGGTTTACATGTAACACTGCGTCTGGATGGACAGGGATCACTGGGTCCTTAGCCTCTCTCCTCAATGGGTTTACATGTAACACTGCGTCTGGATGGACAGGGATCACTGGGTCCTTAGCCTCTCTCCTCAATGGGTTTACATGTAACACTGCGTCTGGATGGACAGGGATCAGCTGGGTCCTTAGCCTCTCTCCTCAATGGGTTAACATGTAACACTGCGTCTGGATGGACAGGGATCAGCTGGGTCCTTAGCCTCTCTCCTCAATGGGTTAACATGTAACACTGCGTCTGGATGGACAGGGATCAGCTGGGTCCTTAGCCTCTCTCCTCAATGGGTTTACATGTAACACTGCGTCTGGATGGACAGGGATCAGCTGGGTCCTTAGCCTCTCGTCCTCAATGGGTTAACATGTAACACTGCGTCTGGATGGACAGGGATCAGCTGGGTCCTTAGCCTCTCATCCTCAATGGGTTTACATGTAACACTGCGTCTGGATGGACAGGGATCAGCTGGGTCCTTAGCCTCTCTCCTCAATGGGTTAACATGTAACACTGCGTCTGGATGGACAGGGATCAGCTGGGTCCTTAGCCTCTCTCTCAATGGGTTACATGTAACACTGCGTCTGGATGGACAGGGATCAGCTGGGTCCTTAGCCTCTCGTCCTCAATGGGTTAACATGTAACACTGCGTCTGGATGGACAGGGATCAGCTGGGTCCTTAGCCTCTCGTCCTCAATGGGTTAACATGTAACACTGCGTCTGGATGGACAGGGATCAGCTGGGTCCTTAGCCTCTCGTCCTCAATGGGTTAACATGTAACACTGCGTCTGGATGGACAGGGATCAGCTGGGTCCTTAGCCTCTCGTCCTCAATGGGTTAACATGTAACACTGCGTCTGGATGGACAGGGATCAGCTGGGTCCTTAGCCTCTCGTCCTCAATGGGTTAACATGTAACACTGCGTCTGGATGGACAGGGATCAGCTGGGTCCTTAGCCTCTCGTCCTCAATGGGTTAACTCTCAACAGCCATGAAATGTTACAATTACAGTCTGCAAGATTTCCGGTAGCAACACGTCTCTTTCCGCGCAGCCGTTATGCATTTGACGGGACATCAAAATCCAAGAACGACATCAAAAGCCAACAATAAAAAGACAGTTGATCTGGTCTCTCACTCTCATGTTATTTACTATCTCTGCTGAAATGTGCAAACTGAACTGTACCCAGTCGTTTCACTTCCTTTCTATGGCTGACTGTTTTCCAAGAATATTTGGTTACGCGTTCCACTGGGGAATATGGTAAAGGCTATCTCCATCCGCTGCATGTTAAGTTACATTTACATAATCTCCGTGTTTATGCATTTAATGCATGAAACAGTTATTCGTGTCCACCAACAGCAAACGCCTCCATAATTTTGGTTCAGGTATCTCTCTCTGCTGCAGGCCAAGTTGCATTTACATGTTCATGCACTTAATGCATGAAATACTTATTGTTTTGTTGCACTGCATAACCACCAACAAATGCTTCCATCACTTTGTTAACCTTTGTGACACCAGATGCTTTCCAAGCTCTGCTTTGTTAGATGGTGTTTACTGGATGAATACTGAGGAGAAACTTCACAGTGAATGTTGATGGAAAGAAAATACTGATGTTGGGTGGGGGTGGGTGGGGTGGGGTGGGGGGCACAGCTGAAGACACACACACACACACACACAGATCTCCTCTCCCATAATGCAGGGGCAATACTCAGTGTGACATCACAGACTTCTGCCCTCAGTTAACAATGCAGGTGAACACACTAAAATACCAATCCAGTGAGATAACAATGGCGATGATGGTGATGATGATGGTGATGTTGACAATGAGAGAGAAAGAACAATGTCAAGGCTACAGTCGCAGTCACAGCTGTGAGTTTGAAGATAATGCTATCCTGCCTGGTGCGTGCAAGTGGAGGGGTGTCATTCTGTCACAACATCAGAGGAAGCCGACACGACAGCGCTGTGCTGTATCTGAAGCACTTCACCAGAGTCTGTGGTTACTGTGGCAACGTGGCAACCTTCTGGTAATGTCAGGTCACCCTGCTGGATTTGCTGGAGAAGACAGAAACGAAATCACATCAAACTTCACCATTAATGTTGGATTTTACTGTTTACAACACTTCTCTGTATTATCTCTTCTCTGTGTTTCTCCTTTCTCACACTCCTAAAAATAAATCCTGGCCAATAAAGCTATTCTTCTTCCCCCACAACTCCCCTCTTCCCCTACAAAAAACAACACCTCACAATAAATCCTGGCCAATAAAATTCCCTTCTTACCCCACAACTCCCCCCTACAAAGTACAACACCTCACAATAAACCTGACCAGTACAACTCCCTTCTTCCCCCCCCCCCACAAGTGACAACTCCCCTCTTCCCCTACAAAGTACAACAACAAAGCCAAACACATACACACAAATCACGCCCCACGTGTAGTCCTTCACCTACCCCAATGACTTGGTCTCCTGAAAGGATCTGTATGTGTTGAGCTTGCTGTAGTTGTGAGATCTGCTCCGGTGTGGCATGAAGAATCTGGATCTCCCCTTGCTGGCTGCCATCGCCTGCCATGGCCACGGCTGTGTGGATGTCCACCTCGCCCTGAAACCACAACGCTAGCAACTCACTCTCAGTGCCCCTGTTTGTGGTGGTGGTGGTTGGGGGGGGGGGGGGCAAGTGGGGGGAGGGAGGGTTAACTACTGGATTCTTACAACGTAGCTCACTGTTGGATTTGAACATTAGGTCAACCATGCAGGGTCACCATGGGGTGAAGAGGGCTGGTAAGGGTAGTGGAAATAAGATAGCAGGGGCTAAGTACATGGAAACCGCAAAACCCATGGCTTTCGCACTTTCTCACACTCTGGAACAATCTCACACTCTTCCCCACATCTGGAACAATCGCCTCCAAGACATCAGGCACTCTGCTACTCTCTCTTCCTTCAAAAGCAAACTCAAGACATTCCTCTTCTCAGAATATTTCAGTTAAGCAACACTGTCCTTTCACCCCTATCAGTTTGTACAGTGTGTGTGTGTGTGTGTGTGTGTGTGTGTGTGTATGTGTGCATCTTTTGCATAGTTACACTTGAACCCTTGTCCACATTATGTGTTAGCTTTTATATATATATTTTACTTTATTTTTTATTGCTGATGACATTTCCATCTCGATGTACATTATGTGTGTATGCTTGTCCAGCACTTTGAGCTGCAGGGTAGGCGCTTTACAAATTTCCATTATTATTATTATTTATTATTATCTCTCCTTGTTGTTTGCCATCGTCCATGATGGCCACCACCGTGCGGTGTCCCCTCACAATGAAAACACCACCAACCAGTAGTCACTCTCGCTGTTAGTGGACGAGGGGAGGCAAGGCAAGGGTAGTGGACACAAAGTCATTTATGCCAAGTATCTGATCCGTTGCTTGCTGTTGTCTGCTGCACGGATGTCTCCTCACCCTGGAAACAACTTTTTTTGCTTTCTTTGTTCATGGAAGAAGGAAAGCATGGGTGGTGAAAATAAGATTATGAGTGCCCTGTATTTGGACCTTCCTTTATTGTTTGCCATCATCCATCACGACCACTGCTGTGTGGCTGCAACCTTACCCTGAAAACACTAACAACTTGTTATCATTTTGTGGGTGGAAGGTGGGGATCGGGGGGGGGGGGGGGGGGCATAGGGGGAGGGAGGGTAAGCAGAAGAGGAAGCGAAGGGGTAAATCACACAATCTCAATGCCATTCAGTATTAGCTCACTCTCAGTTTGTTCACTGCTGACAGCAGTACAGACACGTGACACTAAGCCAATGTGCAGGACAGAGGAAGATAAGAGAGATAAGAGTAATGGAAGGGTAAATAACACAATCTCGATGCCTTTCAGTATTAGCTCACTCTCAGTTTGTCCATTGCTGACAGCAGTGCAGACACGTGAAGCTAAGCCCCTGTGCAGGGCAGAGGGAGAGAAGAGGCAGCTGCAGGGCATAGGCAGATGGGGCAACAACAAAAAGCCAAAGACAAGCCACACTGGTTTTAAATCTACGTTTAGATCCTTAACATTGTTTTGCTAAAAGACAAGCCACATTGGTTTTAAATCTATGTTTAGATCCTTAACATTGTTTCACTTCACCTCCATGTCTATCTTCTTCTCTACTTCCTTCTTCTTTTATTATTTTTTGTCTCTCTTCTGACACCAGACGAAGACTACTTGTCGAAAGCACTTGTGTTTCTAACTGTTCTTTATGTGTTGTCGTACAGGCGAGTACATTTCTCTAGAGCTGTTCTATCAAGCCACGTTAATCTCACTTCAAGTAACAGACCTGTGACGTGAAATAAGTTGCTCAAAAGCCGCCCCCAAATGTTTTTAAGAAATTCCTTCTTTGCATTCTGTTTATTCAAACTTCATTCTTTGCATTTGTCAAAACGAACCCTACACCATGGATCACTCCTTGAAAAGAACTTTACGTTGATCTGGAGAAGAGATAGGAGTTTGGTTTTAGTGGAGGGATTCTGTAGTAACCATACCATCAACAAAAATCAGCTGTCTGCTGGGACCTCTGTACGCTCCAACAGACTTTGTGAGGACCGAACCATACAGCAAGGTTCTCGCTGCAGCCCACCTGATGTATGTGAAGCTCGCCATCTTGACCCATAGAATCTTCCTCGCTGCCGCTCAGGTCACCCATGTGGTTGTTGATGTTGACGTAGGTGGCCGGGGACTTGCCCCGGAAAGCTTTGACTGTGAGGGGCATGCCCCGTTGTCGCCGCCGCCACGCCGTGCGACACTTGGAGTCGATGTTCTGTTTGATGCGATGCCAGTCGTTCTCTGTTATGCCAAACCGGTGAATCAGGTGACCTAGACAGGAAAATCAAGCAAAGTGCCAGGGTGGATATCATTTAACTTTCCTCATTACAGTCTGCCAAGAGTGCAAAGCAGTGCATACTAATGCATTAGTAATAACTGCATTTGTAAAGTGCTGAATCCTTCCATGATACCTGTGTGAGGCTCAAAGCGCAATATATGAAACATTACAACAACACACAACCTAATTTAATCATGCACTCCATCACATAGCTCATTCTATCCCTCACTCTCCTCAACATGCACATGTGCATGCAAGCCACATGCACAATCTCTCCTTCCCTTTCTCTCATATATATATATATATATATATATATATATATACAATAAACATCAATGTCCAGATCAACTTCCTTTACAAATGTCAATTCATTGTCTATATGCGCAACCCCCTACTGAGAGACTGCCTTTACAATTTGCACCAGTACAGGGTGAGAAGAAAAAAAATCTGTGTATATAAGTTATAACTGAAACACAGCATACTAATCCTACATTTCTACTGAAACAGAACCCCTTGATTACACAAATGCAACACCCTAATCCTCCATCTATTAAGTGAAACAAACACAGTGACCCCACATCTGTTAGTGTTACCTGAAACATCCCATCCAGAATTTACCTTTTCAAACCAGTATAGCCTCTTTTGGGCTTACCTTCTCGGCCATGCATGTTGTTTACTGACACTGTGTGTGCATGTGTGTGTGTGAATATGCGCGTGGTCCTACGAGTGTGTGCATGTTCACATGTGATCATGTGTGTGTGTGTGTGTCTTACTCTGCTTCCTATGAATAAGTATGGTTATTAATGCATTTGATGCCACTGATATGTGCATGAGTATTTTGGCATTGAATTTTTGTAAAGTTCTGAAGTACTTCGAGTCTCTGAAAGCGCTGTATAAATTCCCCATTATTGTAATTATCCAGCAACACAAAACCCACATTCTGAAGTTTCCCTCAAAACCAGAACGCCGTGCCCCATAATTAACTGGCATGGGACACCAGTTAAATTAAAATGTGTAACCAAACACCTTGCTCAAACAAAACGCACATCGGATGCCATAGATCATAAGTGGATCCAGCTGCTTTTTGCCATGTTTGCCCATGCCAGACAGGTTGGATGCTGCTTGTGTATCGCGATCAAACAGATAATCCAGCAAGGTCAAGGCCATCTTCTCTGGTGTGCGGCAGTTGGAATGCACATGCAGCAAGTCACTGAAACAATATTGAGTCATGTACATCAACTCGGTGAAAACAAAAGCAAAATGAACAAACAATAAGAGACTTGAGGAATTTCTTCTTGGAGGCTTGACAATGCAGAAGATGGCACAGTTTTCACTCTGGATTTATTGCCACATGATTTATTTATTTCTGACTCTGGATTTATTGCCTTATGATCTTTTTTGTAGATTTTTTTTTTTTTTATTCACTTTTATCCCCCCCCCAATATAACCACACCGTTGACTGGCGTTAACCCCCCCCCCCCCCCCCCACCTGTTACTGAGCAAAGTCTGACCAGTCTGAATTAAGTGATGCATGCTTAACTCAACAATAAAATTCAGAACAATCATCAAAGACTTTTTCATCAAGCTTATCTTTCTCATTAAAAAAAAAAACATGAAAATCTACCTTGGTGTGATTGGCACCCGGACTCTCATTTCAGGATTGTTTTCCTCTCCCAGCCATGTACCATTGGGAAAATCATCTGAAACAAATTACAACATGCTGGCATCAATGTAAATGAAAACAAGTACAGATTTTCACAAGACAATTAGCACACAGATGAACCTATGGTGATGTTGATTTTTGTATTGATTTTTTTTTATGAATGTCTTTTTAAATAAAAATTTACTTGTGTGTGCATGTGAATCTTAAAATCTGTTGGTCTTAATTCATTTGCTTGAACCACTGCATCATTTATGCCTTACACCTATGTCTTTTCAAACCACTCCAGGAGATATCTCTTCTTCTTTTTTAGGTTTCCATCTATACATTATTGTTGTCTTGTGAAGTGCAGGGTGCTCACCCTTGTTGGTGAGATATAGCACTATAAAAATGACCATTATTATTATTACTATTATGTCCATTTAAATTTAAAATGTATCATGTTGCACTGGGTCTCTTCAATGTATCATATTGCACTGGGTCTCTTCACTATCAACAACAAAAACACTCTAAATTCAAGCAAGCAATCCAGGGGAGAAAACTCATACAAGCCATAAAAGACAGCTGTGTTTTATGCATTACAGTTAGTCATCTGGTTTGTTTCTTTATGTTATTCTGCACAGTATTAGAATCTTTTACACAGTCTCAGTTTGAAAGAATTGAACCACTCCCTCTGACAACGTCAAATCAATGGAATCCTCTAAAATCCATCCACCCCAAAAATAAAACACGAAAGGCATATGTTCTGACAGTGGATTCATCTTTCGACTCTCTTGTGAGCAAAACTGCTAAAGATCATCAAAGTTTGAAGATCTCCCTTGAGCAGTGCTCCAGAAAACACAGATGGTAAGTTCCGAGCAAGTCCAGGACTGCATTAAACCAGCACGCTTGAAATACATGCCATCATCACTGACATGCAATGTACATAATCTTGTCCATGTTATAAACAATACCCACAAAAGTTTGAATCCCACCATAGACAACCTTACCAAGAAAATATAACTTTTCACAGCTTACAAAGCTTAAAAGACTTTGTAGTGCCAGAGAGAAAAGAAAAAGCACATCAAGGTTTTGTGATCTGCCAGATCACAGATCATTACATTCACACAGACTCAATATTATTTCAAGCAAGCCAGAAAAGTCACAAAAAGCAGTGAACTTTGATGAGACGTTCCTCTCCAGTTATGTTACTTTACCAAACACATCCTTTAAAGTAAATTGACTCTAAAAGTCCAAAGAAGAAAAAGTGCTGCAGTCTGAGAGTGAGAGCTCTAGAACTTCAGACAAATAAAACGGGAGTATGCAGATTTATTCCCAGATGTGATCTTTTAAACTGAAAGACAGTCTCTCTTGTAGGCAGTCTTTCTTCGTGCAATGCAAAGTAACAGTACCACAGAATTCTCTTGATCACCATCACTTACCTTCTGTGTTGAGTGTAATCAGTGTAACATTAGGGCCCAGGTTCTGAATACCATCAGCATTCATTGCTGTCAACACACACAGCAGATGTGTCAACATTGTTAATCTTTTTTTGCATGTAGTGTTCAATCAAGTGACATTATAATTCATATGAAAAGGTCAAACATTCCCCAAAAATCCTTTACAAATATTTTTCCTCCTCCAGTTTCAACATCAACTCTATCTTTATTCAAGTTGAAACTCCCAGAAAACAGTAAGCAGACAGGCATTTGTTGCCATTTAAACAAAAGCAGATATATTACAAAACACTGGGCAGTCACAATATGCTGGGCCGGGGAAAAGTAAGAAGAATCAAAAAGAATCACTCATAATCCAGAGAAACTGAAACGCTCCCACTAAAACAATAAACAATGTCTGACAACGTGCAGCTTTGGCGTGATATAATACTGCTCTGAGTACAGATTATCTCATGCAGAACTGAAAAGAAATTATCACCCTGAGGGTCTCCTGGCTCAATCTTGGTTCCGTTCTGTGGTAATCCCACAATAACCGCACTGAAACAAGAGAGGCACACTGTATGCATAATGTAAAACAGATGAGCATGTTTACATGTGTGCATGCAGTCTATGTGTGTGCACATGTGTGTATACAAGTTGTTTCATTTGCTTAAATGGAATAATACTGAATTTTATGCCACAATATGTTGGCACCAGTCTCCAATAAAATTGTTTCAACATGTTTTTGTTCAAGTTGGCAAAAGGGGTGTAAAAACTGCATAGAGACGCCACAAACCATGCTGCATTCAGAGACAGATAAAGAGGCACCCACCCACGACGCGAGGAATTGTTGGAAATCATGGAAGAGTTTTGCCGTGAGAGACTGAGCAGTGAGTCAACCCTTTCCTCCAGAACCCGCACTCTCTGTATGACTGTCTCCATCTTGTTCTCTATGGCATCCAGTCTCAGGCAGATGGCTTTGTTGATGTTGAACAAGATTTGCTGCAACAGTGTAGTTTTATACATACTGGTCAGTGCATGAAAGGGAAAGGCATGTTAAATGCATTCAATAGCCAGCATGAACAAAACTTTTTTTTAAACCTTGAAACAGTCAAGAGAAAACTTTAAAGGGGAACCGATGTAAAGATGGAAGTTGGCCTTGTAAAACAACTGTGCAAATGTTTCCATCTGTAGGCCCGATTTTACCAGGATGTTTATTTGCTGTTGTTGTAATTTAATGTTTTATGATTGGAGTGAATGTGTGATGAGTGTACTTGGCACCACAAAACATTCCTCGTGCAATTGTATCAACACTTGACAATAAAGTTATATTATATTGTATTGTATTTTGGTTGTTCTGTCAATATTTATACAACAGAAGCCCTTTTTCGCTTCGAATCTGACTTACTCAGAGCACAGCTATATTGCTTCTCTTTTTACCAATGAAAAGCAGAAAAAGGTTGGCTTGTGGCGCATTTGAGCATGTGTGGCAAAGGTATCAGAAATCAAATCTGATTTAAAATAACCCCCCCCACATACAATCTGACCCACACCTCCACACTTCATAAAAGACAACAGAAGCACAGTGCCCTTGTCTGTTTTGACCCAGAAATGCCTATTCTGGTCAAGCTGACCTGGACTTCTGACTGACCATTCCTGGTCTGGTCCTTTCAGTTTCACTGTGACTTTCAGTTTCACAGTTTCACTTCCTTTGTGCTTGCACTCGATTGATAAGCGGCTGTTGACTTTAATGTGATTGCTAGCTTGTTGATTTGTTTTCAACTGAGTGAGTTGCAACTAGACCTACCTTGATCGACTGGTCAGTGTTGAGCTCAATGTCACTGTCCATTCTTGCCCGCTTGGCCTCAGGCTCCCCACAACCATCTGAAACAGCAAAAACACAAACTATTTTTTCTGACTACCAACTACAATTTGAGAGGACCTGGCTGCATTTTGAAAGTGGTGCAATGGTAGAGATACCAAGGAACCCCTGGTGAAAGACTACCTGATGGAGTGAGGAGACTACCCCCTTCTAGTTCTACAGCCAATTTTTCAGACACCTCCTTCTCTGTCCATAGTCTTTGTCACATTCAGAACTGTGCTGCTTGCCTCATACATAAAAAAAAAAAAAAACTGACCACACTGTTCCTCTGTTTTAATCTCACCACTGGCTCCCAGTCCCACAAAGAATTCAGTACAAGATAAACATTCTCTGCTATAAATGTATTAGTATTACGCACCCTGCTCCATCTTATCTCTCAGACTGTCCTCAACTTTACATACCCTTCTGTGTGTGCTCTCTGCTCTAGTTCTGGTACTCTCAGCCTCCAGATTCCTCCTGTCAGACTTTCCACTGCTGGTTCCCGTGCCCCCTCTTCAGCCCCACTACATGAATGACCTTCCCCTTAGTCTCCGACAGCAGCCCTCTCTGGGCCCCTCCATATCAAATCTCAAGACATCTCTTATTCCAAAACAACAGACCTGCCATGTTTTCTGTTCCATGCTGCCATCTTCCTCCACCTCAAGTCTCTGTTTTTGTCCATTGGCATTGAAGTTGTGTACATTAAGTTTTGTATAGTCACAATGTCTATGTGTGTGTGTGTGTGTGTGCGTGTGTGTGTGTGTGTTTGCTTGTGTGTGCTTAGACCAGTCTCTACAGACAAGATTTGCGTTTTATAAATACTTTAATTATTTTAATTATATTTCCATGTAAATGGACCCATCACCATGGACCACCCCTCTTTTAAGCATGTCTTCTTGCTCTTTATGATAGCTTGAAAACCAAACAGGCAAACAGATAATGCTCAGACAGACACTGTCACTGCTCAGCACTGGTTGGAAAGGGATGAAAGATCCCTGTTTCAGCTTCGAGGGTCCTGCAATAGTCAACCTACCCTGAATAATGGCGGTGGTTCCATCCACGTGGACCTGGGTGACATCAGCAGGCAAGGCTGAGACCAGACTGGAGGCTTGAATGGTGACAACTGTCCCCTGCTGCTGTAGCTGAGCCTGGAGCTCCTCCATCTCTCCTTCTGTCGTCATGCTCTCTGCACACACACGCAAGCATGCACGCACACGCACGCACGCACACACACAAGCAGGCACACACACAGACAGGCAGGCACACACACACAATCAAATCTGTAATCTTCTTTTTCAATTGCAAAGGTCAAAGGTCCAGGAAACCACTTAGTCAAGGCTTAATTTAAGCAACACTGTCGCGTTCCATGTGGCATGGCAACTAGATTCTTTTTTAGATACCTTTTTTTTAAGGTTTAAAATATAACAAAAATGTGACCCCAGCACAATGATTATATAAAAATATAATACATCATTATCAGACTAAAGAGATAATTTGTCAAAGTGATGTTATCCAGCATAACACATCTCCTTTACCCGTCAAAAACTACTTCTTTTTATTTTCAATCTCAGGATTTCTGTGATAATTATGGGTGGCTAATTTTACCCTTTAACTCATCCAACATATACTGACAAGGTGAAACTGAAAGCTGATGCAATCAGATCATGATTCTGAAAATGCAAACTGGAAAAGTGGAACATAACAGTAACAATCTAACAGTAACACTAACAGACTAACCGCTTTGAGTTTCACACCAACATTTTCTGAAAAACCTTGCCTACTCTCTACGTCTGTACAGCCCAAGCTGTTACTTTAGCTAAATGGTCTCATTCACAAATTTTGGTGCACTTTAGGTGCACACACAAGAACTTATGTGTCAAGTAACTAATATGACACTTTTCCAAAACATTTTAACACTGTAACAGCTGTCGTAAGTAAATAAATTTGCACTTTGGCATGCCAGATCAAAACGGTGTGGGGATGGTTTCTAATCTGGATGATGACACATAATGACTAGCAACATGTATATGACTTAGGCCTTTTCATCATTACCGAATGCCACCCAGAATGGTTTCTTTCTCATCATGATTATGAATAACACAGACAACCTGATCATCAAGGAACTAACTCTAAAGTCAGCAGGTTTAAATGAGTTAAATTCAAAAGCTTTCATACGTTTTCATTTTGTCTTCAACCATGACAGACGCAGTACTAGTAGTATGTAGCAGAGCTCCAGAAAAAAATCCATTTGTGTGCATTCACGCACAAGGACTCTGTGTGTGTGTGTTGTAATTTACTCTTTCAGATCCATAGTAAGAGGGGTGGGGAATACCCCCTAAAAATCTGTCCTGTGGGTACTGATGACTACTGATTTTTCACTGAGACAAACAATCCAATGTTGCAATGCAACACATTGTCCAAGTTCATTATGAGTCAATGACTAAAAATGTTTCCTCGTTGTTCATTGGCTGTTGCCTTTCAGTATTTCCTTAATCATGTGTAAGTGCATTTATCACAATTGCGCCAAAAAACATGGCTAGTGTATACGTCAATTTCCAAACCAAAAGCAATAGCACTCTGAAGATTCAGCTGATTCATTAAACTCTGCCATGAGCCACTAACCTGGAGCCATCAGGCCTGCAGCAAAAGTAAACTCATACTAGTTAATTATAGTCATAGTTCACAGGGTTTTATTTTTATTTTTAGACAGAGATATTTGACAAGGACAGCCAAACAATTAAGTGCCATGCGATCTGCTGTCATGCTTCTACAATGAAGCTTTTACAAACAAACAAAAACATACTGCATTCAGTGAACTTTTAGTTCTAGTGTTTCAGCATTCAGCACTGACATGACATCAAAAAAGGACTGACCAGCAGGTCACTGTACTGGCAAAGCAGTGCTGAGATAGTGTACTGAAATCTCTCATGAAAGTTGAGATTTCTGTAACACTAACAGTAACACTAGTAATGTTCAGCACTTCCCCCCAGCTTGGAGTTGGAATGGCCTTTGTGTATTTTACCTGTGCATGATCTGATTCCACATTTGATGCTCTTATTTATGTTAAAGTACTCAAATAAAAATGAAGGCAGAGGGTGGGGGGAACTGACATTTTTTTTTTTTTGAAGAAAGTGAAAATAACCTTTCAAATTGCAAGACAAGACAGGGTAAACCTACCCCAAAAATTCTTAAAAATTGGTAGCCCTGATGTAGGTACAACTGCTTAATTGGAAGTCAAGAAAGTTTGGGACCTTCTTCCTCTCCGGTAAGGTGACCACCATTATCGTTTTGAAGACTATGTCAGTATATGAACAACTTCATCGTTCTCAAGACTATGTTAGTTGTTACTGTTGGGAATAAGCATGATACTTTAGAAAGAAGGGAATGGTGGGGTGAGGGGTGTGCGGGGTCGTCTGGAAGAAAACTGCCCGTGAGCTTTTAAAAACCAAATGAACATGAGTCTGAGTTTCAGTGTACTACACAATATTTGTTACCCAATATTTGGCCCAACATTTTATTACCAGTAATAACAGTTAACACAAGAGTGCAACAGGAAATCGAGCGTTTGATGCATCAATTACCAAGTCGTCACTTCCATGTGGCCAGGCAACATCCGACGGTTGAATCTGCAGCCACAAGCTGAAATGCCCACATGTCGAAGTGCTCACTTAAAATTAGTTTGGAACAGAAAGCTTGGAAGACTGTCATGCATAATTTGCAAAGAAAATAAACTTTCTCTAGCAGACGAAATTTTCATCTCTGTTGTGCCTTTGCCAACAAAGCGCGTTACGAACGTTCTTTCAACCATAAACGGCTGCGGACAAAGATCGAATTTTGATCGATCCTTGGAACGATTATCTGGGCTTTGTTCCATACAATTTCACGTTCACTGCGTCACCAAAACAATATTACTTACATGTGCAACCACTCAAAGCTTCCTTGGCGCTCGTGTGGTCTTATTTTTACTGAAATCACGTCCTCTCTCGGGAAGCGATAATGGCGTTGGAGGAACGGTAAAATGCGAGAATGAACTCTGTTGCGCATGTTCGTGGGCGAATCCAACAATGGTCGCTGTCGGCAAGACATCATATATTATCAATAATGCAAATTAAAGAATCGATGATACAATGTTAGTCATATGAATTAAAATGTAAAAGGATTTACTATTAAGATATATTGGTAGATGTATATTTATGGTCATTATTATTGACAAAGTACTCGTTTTAAAATCAAAGTATCATAAATGGAACAGCCAGGATGTGTCCCTAAAGTAGGTCACTTAGAAGTATCACAGTGCGTGTCGAACGATTGGCCGAAATTGTCTATCGTGGTTCGCGTGAAAGTTTCCCATTTCAAAACTAGTGGAGTGGCATAAGAGGTGTTAGACTGTTATACGTATTAGCTGAACACTGATAGCATAAAACTAGTTTTGTAAAGAGATAATGTGGACATTATCTACCATCTTCCTTCGGAAACTTCTGTGTAAAAAAGTTTTAATTTGTGTCGTCTGCTATGCGGCTCTCTGTGCAGACTTGACTTGGTGTAGTAGTATTACAGTGGATCCAAAACAATGTTTGGTATGGGGACCGGGCTTGAAGTCACATTTCAACGTTCCGGTGCGTTACTTCTATATTCAGGCAGTAGATACAAACGGGGAAAAGTGAGTTCTTTTTGCTTTTTGACGCGTCTTCTCTTGCCCTTTCTTCTTCTTCTTTCTGCTTTTTTTGCTGACCCTGACTACGCGGAAATGGGTCCAGTCGCACAAGCTAGACCGAGTCATCCCTTTTTCAACAGTGAATTACACCAAAGACTTTAAATACACAGTCTTTGATCACACTGCATGCAAAACGCCCAGAGAGTGAAGGCCGTCTCTGGCGAACCTCTTCGACAGCTTCCCCCAGCAATCCCAGTCTGGAACACTCTACTAGCATCGGCAGAAGCTCCCATCTTCAAATCTTTCACGGGGAGCTTGGCACAACTTTCTTTTTAGGGTGAAGTTACTGACTAAAGAAGGAAAGATGATGGCTACAGCAGTGTTGGTCAGGGTATATGTATCATATATTCTCGGGAACAGCTTCAGTAGCTAGACTGGCCTTGTCAGATACCGGAAAACTAGTTGTTTGTTTTTCTCTCCCAAGCCTGCAGCAAGGCACACAAGTAAAATAACTCAACAATGCAATGGCGGCTCAGCTTTTCTGACTGAAGACTGAAAATACACGTCATGCAGCATAGTCGTAAAAACAGAAAACAGGGCTGGGATATGCTCAGTAGGAAGAGTCTGACAGCCTTTCAAGGGAATCAAGAACTCAAACACCCCCTTTCCCCACTCTGCTCCGGTCCATTCTGGCAGAGCAACATCCATTGGAACTACATGCATTGGAGCAACAGAATTGAAACAATTTCAGTGGTGCAACATCTGCTGGACTGACATCCCTTGGGATGACTTTCATTCGAGCGACGTTGCCAGGCTTGATAAAGGCGCACAAGTCCAGTCCATGTGTCCAGGCAAACAAGTCCATTCATCCCCAGCTCCCCTCCATCCCATAATTTACACAGAAGGTGTAATTAGTGGTATATTCAATACAGCACCTGCCCACCCCTTCTCCTTGCATGCAGAAAACACTACAACACTCCAGGCCCAGCCCTTCTCCCAATACTTCCTGTTTATATGCACTGCACAGGTTTATATATATTGCACTGCACAGGTTTATATGCACTGCACAGGACAGGAAACAGTGAAGATTCTGCAGTACTTATTTGAAAGGGGTGTCAGACTGACATCAAATGTGAATGCTATCCACACAAAGTACATACCACATCTTCATGCACCTTCAACGCCTTTACCAATACCATTCCTTCACATACATTGTATAGATCATTAGATGCAAGCCCATTCCCTTCCTGCACCCCAGCCCACACTGCAGTTGCTTGTGAGGATTTTGTTAGCTCTGTTATCATTACAGCATTTGTGTCATCAGTTGGAATTATCATGTGACGGACTTGCATTTTGTTCTACCAGTGCACTAATGGTGCAGACAAGTTACACATCCCATTCACTGGTCTGGTCGAGGGTTGATGTTAAAGCATTTTATGGGAACACTCAGTCACTCACTCATGTCACTTGTCAGCGCAGCAAGGAATGCCAATAAAAGGAATTGTTATATGAGCTACTGTTAATAGTATTATAATATTCACTTGTAGTGTCCTCATGCTAGTTTGATAAAGGTTAACTTATACTGTTATAGTTGATTCTTCTTTTTTTTCTCCTTTCTTCTGGAAATGTGCTCATCAACTGATCGTTACTGATTTTTTTTTAAATAATAATAATAAGGTGTGGCATCAGACAGATGGAAAGAAGTCTAAAAATCTGTTTTATCTGAATGGTCATGTTAACACCTTGATATTAAATGAGTAAACTACTTAACTATACATGTGTCTGTGTTTCATTCCAGGCTGACAGACTCAGTGGGAGAGAATGCATTTGTGGTGTCTGCCACACAAGCTGGAGGAGAGCGGGTTCGAATGCGCGTTGATGTGCTGGATCGTCATGATGGGGTTTACATCGTCAGACTCAAGCCTTTTTCTGCACCAGAGAATGTGGAAATTTCTATCAAATACAATGAACAGCATGTGGCTGATTCACCCTACAAAATAAAAGGTAAACGAAAAAAGGTTTTGTATCCTTCTTCTTTCAAATTGTTGAATGTATTGAATTGGACCTTTGCAACAACTAGATTATGACAACAAAGAATGTCCATTTTCTGTGCAATTTGATTTTACCTGTGTTGTAGGTCCAATTTTTTACCTGTGTTGTAGGTCCAATTTATCAGGAGAAGTGTTACTGCCCAGTGCAGAATTTGACACGGTGGTACCAAGAGCTGGAATGTCCAGTGTCTTATGAACAGATTGATCATGACCTCAGCAACTTTCCTGATATTGACATGGATCTTGTGGCACCAGAGGCAGTTTCACGCTTCAGTGATCGTGGTCGTCACAGTCTGTGTCATTACAAAATAGTTGATAACAAGGTATGCCATGCATGCACAAATGCACACACACACACGCACCCCTGCACATATGCCCACTCACGCACACACAATGCTTACAAAATTACATACATTCTGTATCTGTATTGGATGAGTGCCTCAGTACTAATTTACAATACTCTCAACATATAATGATTAAATAATTTGCACTCTTTTATCCAGCCTTAAATATATATATATATCATAAATTTTCTATCATGCATGTTCAGATGTCAGTGCTTACCTCCACCTCACCCACCTTTTAGTGTGTGTGTGTGATAGTATGTGTTTGTGTGCTGCTTTAAAAGCTGAATTAGTGAATGATTCATGTTTTGCAGGTGTACCGCAAGACTCATGGAAACATAATTGATTTCAAGATGTTCATGGATGCGATTTTACTTTCCCTGGTTAGAAAGGTGAGGTCAAGCTAGAAATGTATCACTATTACTTGTATTAGTGTGCACATGTATGTGTATGCACGTGTATCTGTGAATATGATGATGTATTCATGTGTGTGTGAGAGAGAGAGAGAAGGCGTGGTGGGGGGGGGGGGGGGGGGGGGGTTGAGTGGTGAAGCGTTAAAACAGGAAAATTAAAAGTGACAAATGTTGCTGTCATTCTAGTAAATATAGTGCATTAAACAAGGTCAACTGCGTTAAAACAGGAAAATTACACAAAGTGACAAATGTTGCTGTCATTCTAGTAAATATAGCTGCATTAAAACAGGGTAGGTCAACTGCGTTAAAACAGGAAAATTACACAAAGTGACAAATGTTGCTGTCATTCTAGTAAATATAGCTGCATTAAAACAGGGTAGGTCAACTGCGTTAAAACAGGAAAATTACACAAAGTGACAAATGTTGCTGTCATTCTAGTAAATATAGCTGCATTAAAACAGGGTAGGTCAGTGCGTTAAAACAGGAAAATTACACAAAGTGACAAATGTTGCTGTCATTCTAGTAAATATAGCTGCATTAAAACAGGGTAGGTCAACTGCATTAAAACAGGAAAATTACACAAAGTGACAAATGTTTCTGTCATTCTAGTAAATATAGCTGCGTTAAAACAGGGTAGGTCAACTGCGTTAAAACAGTAAACTTACACAAAGTGACAAATGTTTCAGTCATTCTAGTAAATATAGCTGACATGATTGCTTGTTGTCATTGTTCCGCTCAGGTGAGGTTGCCGGATGTGGAGTTTTTCGTCAACCTAGGTGATTGGCCCCTGGAACAGCGCAAGCCCAAAGATGGCGCTGTTCCCATCCTGTCCTGGTGCGGCTCTGACTCAACGTATGACATCATCATGCCAACATATGACATTACTGAGGCCACACTGGAAATGTTGGGCAGGTGAGGAAACATTTGCTAGATTTATGAAGTATGTTGACCTACCCAGTCAGACTTGATACACAATACATGATGGCAGTGCAATGATTGACAAAGCTTTGAAAGGGAAGAACAGTTTAAAGGAAATTTCAGTTTTACTTAGTGCATAAGGCCTTTTGGGCAGATGATGGTGCAGTGTTTGAAAATAACATGATGCAGGTGGCCGTGAGAATCATGTTTACTAAACCATAGTTGGTCAAGCTAAATTGTTAATGTTAGTATTTGTCTTTTAGGTTTAGGGTTCCTGTCAGATGTGCTGGATTTTCACACATTGTCACCCCTTTTTTTAATTTATTTTTATGCAGATCAGATGTATTTTTGTACAGTGATTGTAATAAGTCATTAAATAAAATTGGCAGTAGACTTCAAAGTTTCAGCCTTTTGGTGCTTTGGAATATTTTTTGTAGATATATGCAAAACATTTTTTTATTGTTGTTGTTGCTGTTGTCATTGTTGTTCTGTGTGAAAGCTTGGATAGGTAAATACAGCTTTTGGTACATACACATAAAAATGACTTGTTGAAGGGTCAAAAACAAGAAATGAGTAAAAACAAAACACACATCCAAACAAACACATAAAGATCTATTTTGGTGGATCTCATTGTTTCAGAGTGTCACTGGACATATTCTCAGTGCAAGCAAACACTGGTCCAAAGTGGGCAGAGAAGTCAGAGATTGCATTTTGGCGGGGCCGGGACAGTCGTCAAGAACGGCTTGCTTTGGCAGAGCTGAGTCGGAAGCGTCCTGACATGGTGGATGCAGCCTTGACCTTCATGTTCTTCTTTCCAAAGAATGAGGAGAAATACGGACCAACAGTCAAGCCTGTGTCCTTCTTCGATTTCTTTAAGGTGGACACAGATTGTATTACCAGATTGGAAGTTATGATTCTCTTGTGAAGAGAAACCCCTTGAAGTCTGTATAAGGACGTAATATTGCATTGGCCCTGGTAGATTGTCAAGTAAAATATTTAGCAGGCTACATTCCAGCAGACTCAAACAATGAGTTGACCATTTCCTTGGCAGTCAAGCCAGTCAGTTTTGGTGCCTGATGTCATTTACTTACGTTTCAACAAATTCAAGGTGTATAGTTCTAGAGCAGGTGCAGATGGTGATGTACAAATTACTCCGTAGTTTTTTGTGGGCATGTAATGGTGTGTTTTTTAATTGTGTGCTTCAGCAGTGTAGCAAGCAAGTGACTGCTGTGATTGGCAGATGGCTGTTTTCCTGTAAGTGTGGAATTTTCATTTGCAAACTGTGAAATTTATGCAGAGTTTTCAAGTGTAATTTGGTTAGCAGTTCAAAGTGTCACCAAAGAAGAAACTCCATGTGCTGCCTGGTCAGCAGAACACTTGTTGCTGTCATGGTTTGGCATCCACAAGACCATCCAGTTAAGCTTGTACTTGGAAGTTGTGAGAGTGGATACAGTGCACAATGTAGCGGAGCCTGCATCTGAGAGTCTGGCATGAAGCAAACCATGTGTTTTCCAAGACATTGGAAACTCAGCCAGCACCCACTTCATTGTTGCCTCTGGTTATGCATAAGTCTTTGCACCAGTAAAGTGGGAACATAATTATATATGCGTGACAAGCAACTGTCACCCATAACCAATGGCTACCATAAGACACCAATCAAAAACCTTTTCACATGAGAAAAACGGGAGACAACCCACACTTTGTCCAAACAAAATCCTGGAATTATGTAATGCTCATGATATAGAAACACTTTCTTTGCTTGTGGCTATTGATGGGTTCAGGTTGTCAGTCTCTTTATACTTTTTTCCAGAGTAAATACCAGCTGAACATTGATGGCACAGTGGCTGCCTACCGTTTTCCTTACCTGTTGGCAGGAGACTCAGTAGTACTGAAGCAGGACTCTGAGTACTATGAACACTTCTACAAACGCCTGTCTCCATGGAAACACTACATTCCACTCAAACATGATCTGAGTGACCTACTGGAGAAAATTCAGTGGGCTCGGGATCATGATGCTGAGGTATGTGTAGATGGGTTGATGTGTGTGCGTGTGATTGATGCTTTTGCATTTGTGATTGATGTGCCTGTGTGTGCCCTTGCATATGTGTGATGTTTAGTTTTTTTTAGCTTTCCATCACCCTTGAGTGACCCTGTGTAGTTGACAGGATGTTATGATCCTGACATAAGATCCAGTTACTAACCATTGCATCACCTCTCCCCTCTTGCCCCCCCTAAAGAACTGTAAATACACATTACTGTATCATAGTTCAGGAGCTGTGTGAGAGTCAAGGTGGCCATCCTGGGCTGTCCGTCTTAACGAGCCTTCTGGTTTCCGTGGACGTAAAGCTATATTGAACCATGCTTCGGCATTGGTCACAGCTTGTCCCTAATATGTCAGCCGACATCTGAGGACATTAAGCATCACTTCATCATCATCATCACATTATTGTGAGTGACTTCCAGACTTCACCCACACATTTGAATGTGTTGTCAACATCAGTTTGCACATTTCAACATGCTGTGTTTTGTTTCGGCTGTTCAGGCTCAGAAGATAGCACAGAATGCACAGCAATTTGCCAGGGAGCATCTGCATCCAGCTGAAATCTTGTGCTACCATGTCAAACTTTTTGAGGTTGGTTGGTTATTGTAAATGTACCTTTTGACGGAATAATTAAGGTCATGTGTTTAGCTCTTCCAAGGTGAGAGCCCAAGGGGACTTTTAATCTCACCAGACACAGCATTCTGATTACCTGTAGGTTTCCTTTTTTTAATTTTTTTTATATTTATGTCTATATTTTCAAAACATTGAAAATTCACACAGGTTCTGGTACACTTGGAGACATTCATTCAACAGGCACACAAAATCAAACTGATCTGTTGATTCTGTCTCATGTCTACATAGAAGCCTGATTTTCATGAGAATGGCTGAAAAGGGGCAGGTAGTGTAGTAAAGTGCAAATTCTGCATGTAACTGGGTTTGATCCAAATGCCACAAAAGAAAGGTAAAACACTTCATAACATGAAGGTTGAAACTGAACACTCGGGTCAAAGCATTTTTTTCAATGGCAAATAACCGCACGAAGTAGTAGTAAGAAAAGGCAGTACTTGTAAGGCTCTACATCTCATAGGGAGCAACTGCTTTGGATGTTTTCTGTCCGTAAGAATCCACCATGTGTTTTCAGGAATTATCCAAGCGGTTAAAAAAGAAGCCAGTTGTGACGGATGGTTTTGAGCTACTCCAGCACCCATCCGATTCCTACGATTCCATGTGCCAGTGTAAGAGACTGAAAAAGGTATGTTGTACTGAAAAAGGCTTGTGTCAGCAAGCATGCATTAGAACAGAACCCAAAAATCATCCCTGACACAGCATAACACAGTGCCAGAGTATCTCAAAATTACTTGAGACTAGGATGGGAATTGGTGATGGATTGATTCATTTCAGCTGCAGTAAGGTTGGTATCCTGGCTGTACAGTGATCAGATTCACATAGAAAAGAGATCTTAAGTCAGAACTGTTTTGTTTGCTTTCATGGAACTTAATTTTGGGGATGACATACCCAGATTGCACAGATCTTAACTTCATTTTTCAAACTTTTTCCAGAGAACCCAGATAGCCCCCCCTCACAAGAACTGAAAATACAAGAAGAGTGTGCACCAGGTGTATTTGAATCACTTTATCTCTAACAGAATTTTATCTTAAAGAGCTTGTTTTTAGAGGGTTCCACAGTATGTGTATTACATCCATCACTCTCCATGATCACATATACACCAGTAAGCATTTGATCCAGTGGATTTGTTTGTTGGCATACACCATTGTGCATGATAAAATGTGAACAGCATTTCTTCATCTCATGTTTACATAGCATCTCGTAGTTTCTGCATCTCATAGTTTGTTAAATACTATGAACTGTAACGATAGAGTGTAGCAATACTAAACGGCTACTGTGGCATGGACCATTGTTAATGAAATAGGGGATCATGGGTAATGAAATCCAAAGTGAGACTGGGCACAGTACTGACCTGGAGTCGCAGGTCACGAGACTGAAAGTGAGATGGGCACAGTACTGACCTGGAGTCGCAGGTCACGAGACTGAAAGTGAGATGGGCACAGTACTGACCTGGAGTCGCAGGTCACGAGACTGAAAGTGAGATGGGCACAGTACTGACCTGGAGTCGCAGGTCACGAGACTGAAAGTGAGATGGGCACAGTACTGACCTGGAGTCGCAGGTCACGAGACTGAAAGTGAGATGGGCACAGTACTGACCTGGAGTCGCAGGTCACGAGACTGAAAGTGAGATGGGCACAGTACTGACCTGGAGTCGCAGGTCACGAGACTGAAAGTGAGATGGGCACAGTACTGACCTAGAGTCGCAGGTCACGAGACTGAAAGTGAGATGGGCACAGTACTGACCTGGAATCGCAGGTCACGAGACTGAAAGTGAGACTGGGCACAGTACTGACCTGGAGTTGCAGGTCACGAGACTGAAAGTGAGATGGGCATGTACGTCAGTGTTGCTGTCAGCAAAATAGCTGAGCAGTCCATAAAAGGCCAACAAAAGCATGTGAATCATATGCATACCAGTACTTTATATCCCACTGCATTTTTCAAATTCCAAGTGTAACAATGAAATACGTTTTCATAGATTTCACTTTGTTGGGCAAGAGGAAAAAGGAGTGGTTAATCAAGATTCAATGAGATGAAGGAACCACAGTTCAAAAGGAGTAAGGAACAGTCAGTCTCATGACCAAGCTCATTAAGAATGACCCCAGGTCAGTATTGTACCCAATCTCGATTTTGATTTCATAAGCCATTGAGACCTCCCTCATGAATTTTCTTAAAAATGGTCCATGCTGCTGCTGACATCACAGTCACAGCCTCAAAAGCCATTCAGCTTGTGTGGTATTAAAACTTAAAGTCATGTTGGTTTCAGAAATCCAGCAAGAAAGACGAACTGTGATCACATTTTCAACAGTCTGCAACATTACCACCAACAGCCTGCAACATTACCACGTGAAGAAAGGAATATTCTTTCTTTCGTTGATTTTCATTCAATTGTTCCATGTTTTGTTATTAGTTTTATGTCTATAAATTATAATATCAGCATAAGATTACTGCTGAGCATAGCAACTTGGAGAAGTATTCTCTGGCACATTTTTTGATGAACACTGTTTGGTGCTAAACCACACAACAAGGTACTTGTTTGTAACATTTTTGTCTGTTTTTGCTTCTTCTTCTTTTAATCCCCATTTTCAACAAATTATTCATCTCTTGTAGGAAATTGGGTGACCTAACCAGGTTAGGGTATAGCTACAGCAAGAGTCAATTTTCCTAGTCTGCCATATTCCCAGTGTTTTGATGTTTACCCGGTAACTAATCATGGTGTAATCGGCCATGCGTGTTGAGTTTTCCATGGCAGCTGGGGAAAGTTCCATTACTCCTTTGGTTGTTTGGATTTTAGGGTTGTTTTTTAATACCTTAAAGTGACCCCAGGTGAAACAAGCTGCTGCATGGATAATGTGAAGTGTCTGTGATGTGAACAAATATGCATGAATTTACATGCATATTATATGCGTCATTGAATCTGATGTGCATAATGTATCTACAATATCTGTGTCAGTCTGTTTCTCCACCTATGCAGACATATACACGAGTATATATAGACATAATATTATGTGTTTTTAAATCAAATTGGAGTTTCAAAACATTGACTTGTGCATGTGTTTGTGCGTGTGTGTGCATTTAAGAGTAGGTCAGGAAAGGTTTATGAAAAATTATGTATACATATCTTCTTCTTTTTTAAATAAAACAGTTGTGTGTGTGTGTGTGCGGAATAATGGAGGATTTGACTTTTGTACATTGGGTGCATTATTATCGGGACAGTGACTTCAGGATTCATGAATAAACTGAGGTGCACAGTATGTGTATGTGGTTCTAATGCTCCAAGTTTGTTGACAATTATCGCTGTGTTTTAGTTAGACATGATCTTAGACCAGGGTGCAGTTGTCAAAGCTTTTTCTTTTCTTTTTAATGTAATTTTCTTCTCTTGGTATCCCAGCAGATTTTTTTGTTTCCTGTTTAAAGTCCTACTTTGTCTGTAATTAAACTATTATGCAGTTTAATGAAAACAAAATTTATAGAAAATTTACATTAAAAAAAGGAATAGAGTACGTTATTATTTAAAACACTTTGAGCTCCAGCATTTAATACACAAGTCTTACTAGTATTCTAGCCAGTGACTCATCAAGTAAATTTAATCTTTGCAAATTAAACATTCCCCCCAAAACTGATTGCAAAATAGTCCTTTGCTTTACTAAAATGTGAATTTTTATTTTATTTTAAGAACTTAAGTTGGAGTTTTGCCATTAAAATATCACTAAGGTTTGCTTAACTGACTGCGATTAGCTAAATAGCATTTGAAGACAAGCTACACCATTCTTTTGACTGCCAGTTTTGCCTACCAGCTCAGAATCATTTCCTTTTGGTGAACTCATGCTCACAGAAAGGGCCAGGTTGATTGCACAGGTAACAGGAGTGAAAGAGTAAAATGTTTCAGTAAATATTTCAAGCCACACTTTTTTCAGACCTGCATCAGTGGGCAGGCTTTCTCTCTCCTGGTGATAAGTTAGTAACTGTTGACAACAGAATATCACTACATGATCCACTTAGACGGATACAGATGTCTTCCAGTTGTAATGTGTCACTTTATCTCAGGACTTGCATAATATGTGGTATTTTGTATCGCATATTTTCTGCCTACGGCAATGTCCTGGTTCATGTGCAGTTTAAGTGGACCCCAGTTCCAGTGATATATGCCTGTATATATATGTGTCTTTATGTGTATTTGTGTGTCTTTGTGTTTGAAGTAATATTTCAAAAAGCTGTGGCCCCCTCTTTACAGTACTTGGAACACAGGTAAAACTGTGATTTCAGTTATCTCACAACATGATTCCATTATCAAAACAGACTATTCTACAGTGAATACTGTGAACCTGATTCCATCACATTAAGAGGTGGTGGTTAGGGAGTGTGTGTTAACTCAGATGTAAACACAATCTGAAGAGTAATTTTGCGAAAAAGAGAACAGGTATTTTATCAGTGGTTATAATATGCACTTTCATTGTTTGTCAGCTGCAGTCATATGCAATTTGAAATTACAAAGCATACATGCCTGTTTTGACCAAAAGTCCTTTTTTGTTGTTGACATAGTTTTAGCACCATATGCTATGCCATCTTGTTCATGTATATCATTAAAAAGAAATTTTGTACATGATATATATGTATGCACTTATATTTTTCTGGACAGCAGGCATACTGTGCCAAGGTGCTTTGTATCTTTGCTAACAGAAAACATGGTTGCACATCAGGAATCTCAGCAAGGTCTTTGGTGAATCTCAGGGTTTCTGGCACTGCATAAAACACTGTTATGTGTACAGCACTGAAGGTGAACAGTGGTTGGCCTATACCATTATTTGCTTTTTGCATTCATCACAGTAACCTTCAGACTACAGTATGGTCCCTTCTTTGTGAATGGTTTGTACCCCATACTTGGATTTAATAAATATTCCTGTGCCTCTGTCATGGGCGGTTTGTAACCCATATTTTTTACACAAGGGATGCAGTGGATATGATTTTTATGAATACTTTTGAAACCCTCACATTTGATGTTCTTTCTTAACGGATATAGTCTATGCTTTGTGGCTGTTTGAGAAAGAAACACATGCACTTTGTGCGCTGCATGTGTGTATGACACAACACAATATTCATACTATATGTAGGGAACATTCATGTTTAATAAACTCACCATGATGTAGGGAGCAGAAATAGTTTTCTATTCATGAAGGTGTGGTTGGAAAAACAACATAACATACAGATATGGATATTGTTCAGATTTGTTGTTTACTTTTTACTTAGGGAAATAAACACGTTTTGGGGATCAGTACGTGTAGAGCCACTGTTGACAAAGTAGTAATAACTCTGGAACAAACTGAAAAACGAGTGTCAGTACAATTACATATATGGGAGGGGGGGGGGGGGGATCACCCAGAAAGTACAGTAATCTGTGGTGCTTATTTTCTGTACGCAGGTGGTGATACAAAGCTTCTGTTCATGATTTTATCGGGGGTTTATGTGGGCTTGAGCAACTTCATAGGTTTTGTTTATGTGATATTATGCCAGCTGCAGAATTGCACGCTTGAATCTTTTCTCTTCTGCATACTGATTTGCAGTTTCTTTTTTCTCTTTTGCACCTACCCTTCACCAGTAACGTATATGTATTTGTGGTGCATGTGTGTGGGGAGTCTGCACATGCATGCATGCAGTTGTGTATGTGTGTGTGCTTAGGTGTTTGTGTGTGTGCTTAGGTGTTCGTGTGTGTATGTGTGTGTGCTTAGGTGTTTGTGTATGTGTGTGCTTAGGTGTTTGTGTGTGTGCTTAGGTGTTTGTGTGTGTGTGCTTATGTGTATGTGTGTGTGCTTTGGTGTATGTGTGTGTGCTTAGGTGTTTGTGTGTGTGCTTAGGTGTTTGTGTATGTGTGTGTGCTTAGGTGTATGTGTGTGTGCTTAGGTGTTTGTGTGTGTATGTGTGTGTGCTTAGGTGTTTGTGTATGTGTGTGTGCTTAGGTGTTTGTGTGTGCCTCTGTAGGCCTTTGTAAGTGCTCCCAGCTTTTGCAAGACGAAGCACCATAAACAGTCTGTTATTCTTATTAGGTGAGTCAAAGAACTTCTCTTGTAGCGGGACAGCTTACAACCAGCCAAGCTCACGATTGCTGCTTAAGTTGAACTTCTGGTGTGCTTTTTTTAATGTTTGTTGTTTTTGTATCCATGGTTCATAGGAGTCAAAACAACTTAATACGTGATAATAATCCCAGCAAATATGTATCATCTGGGCCATCCAGATAACAAAACATGGCTTCTGTTCCCTGTTCTTGCAAGAAAAAGACAGTTCTTTTCTTGGCCTTATGTGTCTTTCTGAGGGTTATAAATGTTTTGACAGAATCATTAAAAACAAAAAAATCTTAAAGGCAAACCAAGACGAAGATGCAAGTTGGCATGAAAATGTGGAACTGTTGCCCCCTGCATGCCTTCATTTGGTGGTTCTGTCAGTATTTATACAAAAGAAGTACTTTTTTTGCTTGAGTTTGAGCCCCCCAGAATGCAGCTATGTTGACTGGCTCTTTTAACCAATGAAAAGCAGAAAAACGTTAGCTCTTAACAATTTTAACACTTAGTTTTATCACATATGGTCAGGCCTTGTTCATGATGTCACCAACTCCGACTACAGGGAACAAAATGGCAGCATTCATGGTTGCATTTTCAGGACTTTCAAGCGTTGATTTTTTAGCAAACAAGACCCAAAATCAGCACGAAACTGCTGTGTCCACTTTTCTTTCTTTTTCTGTCAATAGGGTGCCTGTGGTGCTTATTTGCTTTGGCTCCCCTTAAAAAAAGCAGGCACCTGAGACATTGGTTATTTTTTCGATACTGATGAGAAAGTGGGTGAGTTCAATATTGGTCTTAGTCATGGCTGACCACCACAAAAACAGCTTATTATTTCAAGTCTCAAGTGGTGTGAGAGCAACATGTTAAAACTGTGCATGAAGACAATCTCTGTTGGTGTTTGCCTGTTAGTATATATATACATGTACCTTCCTTTTCAAAGTCCCAGCAAGACCAAAAAGGTCAGGTTGTGTTCTACCTGTTAATATACACATACCTTCCTTTTCAAAGTCCAGGCAAGACCAGAAAGGTCAGGTTGTATTCTACCTGTTAATATGTACCTTCCTTTTTTTTAAAGTCCCAGCAATACCAAAATGGTCAGGTTGTATTCTAGTATTAAATTTTGGTCCAGTCAAGTTCATCCTTTTTTATGGTTGTTTTATGGATGGGCAAGATAATGCACAAGATGCTTGCAATTTTGTCCCATTTTTAAGGCAAATTTACTGACGTTTGTGGTGTACATCCAATGAGCTGTAATAAATTTTAAGATTGGCTTTTTTGCAGACTGTACATTTGAAATTTTGCTAGCAAACCACCACCATTGGGCTGAATGCTTTTCTGTTAGTTTTAATGATCTTGTCATACTTTTGAAAGTAACAGTAAATGAGTAATGATGGCGACATAACAATGAGAGATTGTATTTTCTCAGCAAGTTTTTGATACATTGTTTGCACAAAATGTTTTTCACAACCTTATTGTACATTTTGTGAGATCAGTAAAAGGAAATATGTACTAATTTGCTGTGATGAAAGAGATGTTTTTAATTAATGGTGATTTGAATGACATGTGATGAATTTTGTGTGGCTTGTGCATGGTTTGTAAAATATATAGGTATACTCAAGAACATTTATTTGTAACTTAGAAAGTAAGGTTGGTAATATAAATGCACATCAGTATGTATCATTAATACTTTATTATATAGCAGTGTGACACTGTATGGCATAATGCTTGAAAATATATGTTCATGCAAAAGTGAGAATTTTGTTTTGAATACTATCACAACTACATAAACTATTTGATCTTAACAATTCATTTATAGTGGAACCGTCTTTAATACACTTTGGCTGTGGAAATTATTGCTTCATATAGAAAAATATTTAAAAGCGACACACACAGAGAAGATTAAAGCAGTTGATATTAATTTGGTTCCACTCTGTGGGTTCATGCATGGCTGACTACGTGGCATGGTTCATAGCTCAGCGGTTAGCACTCTGTGCTCGGAATCCACAAGCACAAGTAGTAGTCAAAAAAGGTGAAAAATGTTTGACTTCTTCAAGTCAGCATCTTGTGTAGACTCCCTGTTGTGTGTCCACAGCATAATATGATCAGAATGACAGTTGCAGCTTGTTTTTTTGATTTTAATGTCTTCTGCCATCCCCAATGAAACAACAGGAAATTAAGACCCAGGGACACATGACTTCTTGAAGGATCATGCTGCAGTTTCTTACAAACTCTTGTATGTAGAGGTGCTTGTTTGTGAAACATGCATGTTTGTAAAGTATACATGTAATTCTAAAGTGTTAAGGTGCCTATAATTATTCCCTCCCCCCCCCCCCCCCCCCCCCCATTCTCATACACACACAAACACACACACATACATATCATTGGCGGGAGCTGCCACAAGTATCATTTTTGTCGCAACAAAGGTTTTGTGAAACAGAACACGTCTTTTGTCGCGACAGAAGTATGCTTGTTGCAACAAATATATTTTGTTCTGACAAATATTTGTCGCGACAAAACTTTTGTCGTGACAAAAATGATGGTTGCGGCAGCTCCCGCCAATGACACACACACACACACACACACACACACACACACACCAAAGCACACAGGTAATTATCAACATGTGGTTTTAATAAATCATTATCATTATTAAGGTTGCACTCACAGTATCAACATATCATCTTCCGTTCATTCAATACATCTGTCC
Organism: Alviniconcha marisindica; assembly: GCA_018857735.1. Lineage (NCBI taxonomy): Eukaryota > Metazoa > Mollusca > Gastropoda > Provannidae > Alviniconcha > Alviniconcha marisindica. The sequence continues at coordinate 625,389 of JABMCL010002018.1, forward strand.
ATCATAAATTTACACACAATTTCTGACACACTGCTGTATCAAACAAGCTGACAGAAAAATGAGGGGTAATGACTGAGGGAGGGAGGGAGGGGCAGAAATAATTGGAAAATAAAAATACAGATCTCATGAATGAGTGATATGGTTCAGAAAAAGAAAGAAAAAATCCATAAAGGATACCCACCCCCTCCCCCCCTCTTTCAAAAAGGTTAAATGCATTTTAATTTACATTTAATGGTACCGACAAGTAAACCCTGGCTTAGTGGCTATGATACATTGGTAGCCTGGGTTTTATTTTGTGTAGCTCCTTTATTAGTTGGGATCATTCATCTTCAGAATTGTGATGAACAAAAATGGGAATATTTATAAGATTAGACTGTGTGCAATAACATACATCTGATGTTTCATCTTATATGAACAAAACATTTTAGTTTTTAAAGTGTTAAAATTAAACAAGAAATGCAAACGTTCACATGACCACACTCAAAACAAAAAAAAATAACCGCTATTTTTTAACTGTCCTGGGACCTTGAGAAAATGGTTCAAGACTAGCATAAACATGTATAGCTTCATAAAAGTTATGGTCATGCAAAGTTTAAAAGCTCTCCCTTGTACAACAGCTGAGAAAAAAATGACCAATGATGGTTTCTGCTAAGGCAGGAAATGTGTTAAGTGTTATTTGTCTCTCGTGATAAAAAGTATTGGTTGCATATAGCATTATACTTATGTTTATGTCCAAGTAGCAGTCACACATGGCTTCAACTCGACCAGATAAGAGCTTGCAAAAAACACACAAACAAAACAACAAAAAATCAGTTTCACATCTCTGCTGCTGTGACTCTGAAATTTGATCAAGGTCACTGAAACTGACATGAAACTTTGAAGCTCAGTAACAGGTATCACCAGGAAAGATTTCAAATGTCTTACTTAATCGGACTCACATACAGAGTCAGCATTCATCATTTGCAGAGCACAGAAATTTATCAATTATCTTGCCAAAGTCACAGAACAAAAACAAAACGACAACTAAAATGTATAGTAACAACCATGCAAAGTTTAGACAATAACAGACAAGGTACAGCCTGTAGTGTTATATGTCTGATGTCCCTGTGATCATAACATGTTAAAGTCATCAAAACTACTACAAAAAGGAAAAGCTCTAAAAAGGTTATAACCATCATATCAAGTTTCAAAGATCTTCCATAAATAATGTCGGGGGGAAAATGCCAATATAAAGGGGTTTTTTTTGCCAAGCTGGGCTACTTGGGTAACAAGTCAACTGTCTTGCTATACCTGCCGAGGTTAACACACATAGAGAAAAAAAGCAACTTATGCCTAATCTAGTTGATTTTTGGAGCAGTACTAACAATTTCACAATTTGTATTTCATAAGAAATACAACTTTCAGTTTGAACAGTTTGATACAGATGTGATGCCCAAACAAAGTCAAGGTCATTCAAAGTGGTATTAAACTAAAGGGTAAATCTCCGTAAGCACATTGTGCAAAGTTTTACAATGATCACTGTACAGCATCTGAAATAGAATGATACATAAAATGAATCTTGCAAAGTTCCAACTTCATGCAAAAAAAGGACTACAACTTTTGGTGTCACCAGTTTGAAGCAGGTGCGACCTTGAATAAAGTCAAGGTCACTGAAAGTGGCATGCATGGGTAAAATGCGGAAAGCAGGACCATGCAAGTAAGTAACTTGGTGTTTTACGCCCAGTTACTTACTTACTTGCATGAGGGTCGCGCTTCCTGATCTTGGCCAACATGCAAAGTGTGACAATAATGACATTTACAATAACACTTTAAAAAATAAATTGAAAAAAGTTACTTTAATGTTCTAAAGTTTTTGTCACAGATGGACGGATAGGTGGCTAGCCAGCTCAATGGTCTTAATACTGATGATCACAAAGACACTTTTTTCATCTTTTTTTAAAGGTGAGTCAGTACAAAATTCAAAAACACAATTAAGTTCAGACTGGCAATATAACTTGTGGGAACAGTGAGGGAAATGTCAACTGCACCTTTATACTAACCATATCTACTCTTGGGCATAACAGATGAAAAGAAGGGACAGGCACACAAAGAAAGAGGTAAAAGGTACATAAATGTATTCACTGTTTCAAAATCAAACCTCTGTACTATTTATCACCATTACATGCACAAGAAAATATGCAAGTCATTTGTAATCATTTCAGATTCCTGTGAGTAATGACGTGTCCCGATCCCACCCCCTCCCAACACACGAATCATGCACAGTGAAAACAAAGTGCTTTGCATTAAGTGCTACAAGCATTCTTTTCCCAGTATTTCTGTTGTTCAGTTATAGTCAAATGAACACAGTTTAAGACAACTGAAATAGGCACAGGAGAGAAATGGATCAGAAAATAAATACAAACAACTATATTTTAACACACGTTCCAGTTCCATGTGCCAGTAGTAGCTGGTGAAACTGCGACCCTTTGGGAAGAACATTTAATGCCCTGTATAAACAAATTCAGTTCAATCAAGTGTTACAGCCTATGGTTGCTGTAATACCCCTCTCATCTTCTGTTTACAGTTAGTCAAGTTTTTCCATTACCCCTGGAGACATTACTGGACTATTCCCAAACACACACATACACACAAAGAAATATGCAAAACTTGTGTAGAAGTTTTGACATAATTTAACTTTAAGGAACGTCAGCCTTCTCAAAGCATCCCCAAGATGTGGAATATATTAAAATTGTACACAAACCTGAAACTTTATATTTGATTTCAAAATGCCTCAGCAACTTTTGGAAAGAAATAGTTTCATGAGTGACAATTAGATTGGACGCACACACACACATGCATGGACACACACACACACATGCACACCAAATGTAACAGCTGGCCAGATGCCTACCACAGCCTCTTTCAGTCTTCTCTGATTTTTCCTGGGCAATCGCCCGGATATAACCGGATCACTGGGCATTGAAAAAAAAAGGAAAGAAGTTACTTACTAATAAAAATTAATATTTTTTAAACCCATGTTATTTACTTCTTGGGCAGTGTGAGGAAGCACCTCTCTTGCCACAAGCCAAGGAGGCTGCAGTCTAGAATATATTTCATCTGCAGTCCTGGGTCTATGTGGTTTTATCTCTGTGTAATCTCCTCTTGAAAGTTGCACTAATTTGTAATTTTTTTTAGGTCATGACAAAATGCAGAAAGTGACCATAACTTTCCCACTAATACTTGGATACAAATATTCCTCCCAACCCCACCCCATTCTATTACTTGCAAACAATGTACCACAAACATCAAAAGTGGGCATTTAAGGGTACAATCAACAAATGTGATTCACAGTGAACTGGCTGACCTAATTATCATAAGCCAATCATTCACTATGATTCAGCATCTGATAATGACCTGTTTTCTATCAGTATGACCTTGAAGTTTAGACTTGAGCAGTTTCATGCAACACATAGCAGTCAGCACCTGTCATTTTGAAACTGGCTTGCACACAGATCAATTTAAGTCCTGTGAGACAAAATGACAATCACTCATCATTATCACACTCAACCACAGCTTTATATTAGGGACAGGCAAAGGATAAATAATAATAAATAATAGTACTATGTTTAGTGGCACACTTACTCAGACATGTGACAACAAAAAACCAACACGGTTCTTCCCTGTACACTGCATTAAAAATAATGAACGCAAGTACATGAATCTTGCACACAGATCAACCCCAAAACACTGGTGGGTTCTGAAATAATGTCAAACAAAACTCCACTGTTTTAGTTAATTAGCTCAGCTGTAAACGAATACCCATGATGATGCAATTCAGCTGCTTGAACTGGTAAATAGCAGCAATTTATACATATTAACACCGTGCAAGAAAACTGTCCAATATACAGGCAACACCATACCCTGTTCTACTGCTGAGCCCCTGATTCAAACTGAAAGGCACACACAGACACACATGGGTGAAATTTTCATTTTTCAAATACCCAAGAAATAAACGAGATCCCCAAGCTAATGTAGGCTAACAGCAGATTGATGTTCTGAGGGACCAGCATGAAAACAAATCGCTGCATGGCATTACGTCAACATAGGGCTCATCAACAGTTCTTTCTAATAGTAATACATGTGCCGTGCATGCGTTTATAAGTGTATGCTATGTGTTATTATTGGTAGGTGGTTTGTGTCTATTTTTGTGCTGGAATGGGACAGTTCTCCTAAACAACAGCTACCCACCCACCCCCCTCCTTCCCCCATCTGTTTTTTCTTCTCTCTGTAAAGGGCATAGAGTAGTGTTATCATAACCACTGGAAGTGCTCTCTACTTAAGCTATTAATTATATAATTATTATTTAACAGTTAACCCCCCCCCCCCCCCCCCTGTCAGTTTGATTCATTTTGTCCTAAGGGGATTCTACCAAATAAAAACTAACCAGAATGGCTGTTTAGCTGAATGGATAGAAGAGATCAATATGAACACCTCAAATTAAAAGGATTTCATTTGGAAAATGTTTCATTTGCTTGTGTACCGATTTGAGAATAATAAAGTGGGTTGTTGCTCTTTTCATTACACCAACATCATGAACATGGTGAAATGAATCACCAGCACACATGGCGCATACGCAGACCGCCCCAAGCCAAACAATTGAGGCCGTCATTGGTATGTAACAGGCCTGCTGTCACACTCGATCAGTTCATGGTCTCATGGCAAATGGTCTCATGGCAAATTGCCGTAATCTTAAGTCTTTATTTTGATCATTTCTAGTACTACCCACAAAAAATAAGTCTGTCTTGAGGCTGTAGGCAAGTCCCGCCCACAGAAACAACTACCCTTGGGGGAATTCCTGACTAAGCATTAAAAACCAATTATCTATATTTTCTTCAAATTTCTGAGTTCAGGAGCTGTGTGAAAGTCGATGTGGCTGTCCTGGGCTTTCCGTCCTAACGAGCCTGACGGTTTCTGTGGATGTAAAGCAATATTGAACCGTGCTTCGGCACTGGTCACAATTTGTCCCTAATATGTCAACCGACATCCAAGGACTTGAAGCTCTACTTCATCATCATCTTCATATTTTACTTTTTTTAACTGAAACTCAACATACTGGCCTTCAGCAGTTCCAAAATGCCAATTTCAGTATCAATACTAAGACCACACACACATAATGTACACATCAATGTTTCTGTGACGTCATAGCACAGCACTGCTAGGTGTTGCATGAAAGTTAAAGGGGATCCCAAGATATAGCACAGGTCCTATCGATGGATTTGTAACCAAAAAAAAACACTTGCATCATTTTTTCAATCGATTTACTGTCTAGTACAGCTACTTAAAAAAAAGTGACATCTAAACGTCATGAAAATATGTCAGTGAGCAGCCATTTTGATGGTCTGCTATGTCTTAAACGTGTGTGGCAGCTACGAACATTACATCACAACGCAACCTTTCTCTGCCTTCCACTGATAAAAAGCAACACAACTACATCCCAAGAAGATCAAATCTGTACTTTTGTGTGTGCATAATCGTAAGTATTGATAGAACCACAGAAGCTCAAATCTGAAGCAGAACTGTACTTTTATGTGTGCATAATTATTATTATTATTATTGATCGCTTTTATATAGCGCTATTCTCCGCTTTCAGGCAGACTCACTGTGCTTGCATGTGATTCTACGAGTGAATAGCTTTTTTATAGCGTGTTTTTGAATATCCACCGAAGTGGTGTACTTACAGCGCTGGCATGGTTGGTGCCACATGAAACTGCTGCCATCTTGGCACGTTCTGTGTACACCATACAACCATGCCACTTCATGCAAAGCCACATATGTAAGGTGTATGCGTGCTTAGCTGTAACCTGCCACCTGCACTTTTGGCAGAATGACCGGGGTCTTTTACGTGCTACTGCGGTAAGTATTGATAGAACCACCATACAAGTGCAATGCCTGCAATTCAAGGAAATGTTTACACATGTTCAGGCCAGTTTGCATCTTCACTTAGGAACCTCTTTAAATCACTGTTAGTGCCTGTTAACCCATTTCCTATTCCTCTAAATTCAGAGTATGCATTTTATTTTTGCTGACATCTTTGGCAAAGCATTTTCCACCTGCCTAGGGTGTTCTATGATGTCATGCTGGATGCATTTTCCTGGAAGCAAAGTTCTCAAAATGAGTGTTTCTGGTAAGGCCTAACCTCTCTGCAAAAATTATTCTTGGGAAGCAATGGCACCAGCAGTACAAATTATTTGAAAGCTAAACAAGGTTACGTTTACATGACAATTTTTACACTTAAATAGGACCACAGACAGTGGCACACAGTGACACACACCCACACAATAAGTTGACACTATATTCCACTTGAAGAGTCAACAAACCATTATTTAACATTGCAAGTTAGCAAAGTGCCAAGGCTGCCTTTAGATGATTTGATGCATCCACTTCATTAAGACTGGCAAAGGGGGTGGGGAGACTACATACCTATCATATATATATATATATATATATATATATATATATATATATATATATATATATATATATGCATATTATCCATCAATAGAAACACAGCAAACATGTTAATCCAACTCCAAAGATGAATATTTGTTCATGATGACATGAATTTATATATGTGTGTTTCTCAAGACTTAGGTCAGTTAAGGTGATTTGGGTCAAAACAGTTGCCATTTCAAATCCAGATCATGTAAAACCAAATGCCATTTTAAGAAATCTAAAGTGAGTCCTATCATTTTTGTCTATTAGAACTTTTCTATAAAAAAAAAATCAAAAATGAAAAAAAAGGGAGAGAAATCAAAGCTGAATTTTCTTCACTTCATCAAGTATTATGTATCACTACTATCAGCGTTAAGGTGTTACTGTAATTTGTTGAAATGCTTACTGATGTACCAAAGTGAGAGAAAAAAGAAGAAAAAATCAATCTGATCCTCTGGGCCAAGCTATTCCTCATTTTCTTAACAGAAAAATGGACAACAAAACAATAAGAACACAAAAGTCTGATAAATTAACACTTTTGAATAGACTTGGATCAGAAAAAGTTGGTGCATTTCTTTTGACTGATAACATAGTCCTTTTGTGGAACTACTGAAATTACAAACACGGACATGATTTTCCTAACATCCAGATACAATTCATGTGCAAAATTAAGTGTGCATAATTTTTTTTTAAAACATCCGAAACTAAACCTAAGTCTAAAAACATCACATTCTGAGAGCATGTACACATGACATATCATGAGGCAAAACTGACATAAATTTGCATAAATCAAAGAGGCCACGTCTGCGCACTGGGACTGACAAGATCCAAACTCTGCTGCCATGGGCAAGAAAACAGTTATGAGACAATAATGAATAATAAATTCACAAATGTACATCAATCATCCAATGGTGGAAGCTTGTACTGTTGTAGGCATTTGTATTGAAAACACACAAAAACAAACTGGATTGGGTATCAGATGGATCCCAAAATAGTACATAAACTGTTATTTCAAAATTCAACCCACATTCCCAGTTCTATAAATTTATCAAAATAATGTGTTTGTTGAATTTGAATACAAAATAACTCTGAGATAGATTTCTCAAGAAAGTATCACATTATATTTAAATACACACATGAACAATCAAATGCAGTTTCACTCAAACTCTTTCAGTCTTTGATCTGGAGGTACCTTCATGATTTAATCTCTTTGTCCACAGCAATATGTAGGTAAAAGTTAATCTCTACTTTCTTTTTCAAGTTAGCCTAAAACACATGTACAAAAACATCTCCAAACATTCAAAATAATATGATTTAAGTTAACAATAGCTCACTACTCTAAGTCTATTTAATTAAAGGCTGTTTCCACAGTGATGTGCTCTAGGCTGTGGTAATGACAGTTTGTTCAAGCACTAATGCACTTGCATTGACAGAGTTAAACATTTTACATTTTTACACCCTCCAAAATTTCAGTAAATCAAGTATAACAAAAATCATATATTGGGCACCGGCAGTGTTGTACAATAAATTTGTAAAATGAAAAGAAGAAAAATTATTTCAAAAATTTAAATTGAAAAACAGACTTTATAATTTTAAGATCAAAGACGTAATGTATTCATGAAATAGGAAGTATTTTATATAATGTATGTTAACTTGAACATAGCTGAGTCAGTCTAGCTGAGTCAGTCAAAATAAAACTTAAAGTCAAATAATAACTGAGTCCATCAAAGACCCCAATCTAAAAGAACTCAGTCAATCCTCACGCACACTCTAGTTCCATCCCCTGATCCAGCCAAGGACAAACATTGCTGATAATCATGTGATGCAGGCAGACTGAATTTCTTTTGACTGTTTCCGCTCCAGACAGGCGCTCTTCGATTTCAGCATCAAAATCTACAACGGAACGACTGGGAAAGTTTTGTCAACACTTTTTAACAAGCACACATGCTGTTGTAACTTGTATCCGTCCGTAGTGACACTGACAGTGATACTGACAGATATCCTCTTCAGTTTAATTTGCAATAATTCAAATAGCTCTTCAGGAGTTTTGTTTGTAATAGTTCAAATAGATCTTCGTGAGTTTTGTTTGTAATACTTCAAATAGATCTTCATATATATCATGTACAGACTCCAGTCGAGTGAACAGTCTACACCAATGACCAAAAACGGGGTTACATATGATCATATCCATCAGTAAAATATATTATAAGGTGGTGGTGGCCAGGTCTGTGTTCCCTGGCTCTGCAGAAATGACCTGCATGCTGCAGCCAGCTTAGCAAAGTTGTCTTGCTGACCTACAACTTTTTATTAAAACAAGCACTTTACGACCAGTCCTTAAGTAACAATAGTAACATAGTACCGAAGTCTTCATTCTGTTAATTATATATTATATCTATTCTCTGTATCACCGCAGTCATTTCTTTTAAACTAGCATCCCTATAACAAACATTTGTTAAAGCACACCAAGCACTGAAAGATGGATTCAGGCGCAGCATAGCATTAGCAATGGAGGACACCACAAACAATCTCACTAGCAGTACTTACTTAGTTATTACTTAACAAACTATTAATAGTATTATCACACAACTTCTCTCTTGCTGAGTTTCACACACACACACACACACACACACACACACACACACACACACACACACACACAACATAAACATGTGCTCATACATACCTGTACACACACACACACACACACACACACACACACACACACACACACACACACACACACACACAGAGGCAAAAGCCTGGTTTGGCTAAATCTAAGAGAAGAGAAGAGAAAGGGAGGGGGCAGATGGGGCAGACAGAGAAAGAAACTCTGAATTTACTGATACCCTCACAGTATAAAAAATACATGTAATGTATGCAGAGTAAATATTATAATTTATATAATCAACTGGCAGACTACTGCTCACCCCCAAGGTGGCTCATCCACAGTCGACTCTTAATGACCTGATTAAACACCTACCACACAGTGTTCTACACAATACACGCACACTGTGTCCACATTCTCACTGTCTATGATGACACTGACAGCCCTGCAACCAATTTGGCGCTGAAGACTAAGTGTGTCCAAAGAGGTATATAATTGCTATCAAAGTATCACTGATCATGATGGCACAGAGAGGAAGATAGAGAAAGAGGGAGTATGTTCAGTGCACTGGTACACAGTAGTTAGTACAATAGTAGTAACCATAATAATTAGTAAGTTTAGTTGCTGCACAATTTATCAAAATTGCATACATTCATTCCTATGTACACACTGTTTGACAAACTATAGTATGTATACATAATAAATCTTGAACTGAACACCCTGCTTACACACAAAATCAACACTAGAAAAAAGCTCATCAAGAGTCCATGCAAACTGTAAAATGTTCACGGTACGTGTGTATTTTCCACAGTATACAAACTTCCAGTCCAAACTTTCCAAGTCAGAGAAAAGCGGAAAAAGAGACAACACTGAACAATAAAGGCTGCCATGACAGTTGACATGTCCACTGCTCTGAACATCGAGCCAGAAGGTCCATGTATGTACACTTCAAGTTCATGCACTGGCAGAAATTTGATGTTGCACATAAAAGTATAATACTAATATGTTTGCACAGCGCGCGCCTCCAAATCACCCTCAAACTCAACACCAAAAAGACAAATTATTTGGCATCAACTATCAAGCTTGCATGCATACATGTGCATGGACCACTTCTTATCATTTTCTTTTTATTCAAAAAAATTATTCATGTTTTTATGTTTCTCATGCATAAAATTATAAAAGTATAATATTAATAATATGTTTTAATAAAGGCTACATCAGTAAAACAATAATAATGCATGCCTACACTCACTATGAACGAAAACATGATTTGCTTTTAAACTAGAACAAGTAAAACTAAAGTTTATTCCTTGCATTTTATTTGTAACTTTAAATGTTTCCTACAGTATACTTACTCTTCACATACATGTATATTTTATATCTACCTTCACAAGTAAATTTGCATGTTTCAAATTCATAATCAAACTGAAACTGTCAAGGTCACTCCAACAAACTACTATACATTGGCTACCAAATAAAAAAAGTAGTATGACAGTGGAGGACGTTTAACTTTCTTTTTTTAAATGTTGGTTAAAAAATAAAAAATCCATCAACTTAAGAACCTGACCTGCGCTGTAAAAAAAAGGAATAAAAATAGTCTAATTCTGAACAAACTTTGGGTCCATTGCAACATTTGTCATGCTTAAGGGCAAAAGCACAGGTGTACACACACATCAGTGTTTTTCAAAATTTCAGTTTGAAATGCAGCAAAATGCACTGATCACACATATTTTAGCTCTATTCATTCAACACCATACAAATTCTATACATATGTATTCAGTACTGATTCTCCTCTATCCAACCTTTAAGTGTGGTAGGAAGAGGAAGGTGCTGAATATGATCAAAACGAGTGTATTGGCGGATGACAAATCGACACAGGTACTGAAGAGAACGCACTTGGGTGAACCGAGACACAGGTTTAGTCAGCCGAACAGGAAATGAAGGGGCACCAGGGGACCGAGATCGGGAATAGCAAAAAATGCCCGTCTGAGAATCATTCATTGAATGTTCAATCAAGTCTACGATGGAGGGATAACCTTCAGTGTCTGGCTGTGCATAGAAACTGAACATTCCATTGCAGTGTTCGATGCGAGTGTGAAGTGTTCGGCCATTGGATCTAAAACTTAAGCTCAACAAGTATCGTTCATCAGAGCTGTCACGCACCAGAAAAGCACCATCTGGCTGATTGGCCAACTTTTCCTCAGCTTCGTTGCGAGTGATTGGCCCCCAGTACCAACCAAATTTTGACAATCGGAAAAGTTCATGGGTGAGACTCCACACTTTGGGTGCATCCTGTCCAGTGTCAGTGTCTGGGCTGCTTGTCTGATCGCTCAAATTTCCATGACTCAAGTTCGTCTCTTTCCTGTCTTTCATCTTACAAGTCTGAGAATCACAGCCTTCATCACTTGGAGGTGAATTTTCCCCTCCCACAACGTACGTGTCCTGACTGAACTTGGAAATATCCTTTGTCCAGCAGCTGGCCTTCTCTTTGCGTCCATCATAATCGCAACAGTCTGTGTTGGAATGCCATTCACTTATCTTCGGTGACATGTATGTTTGCAAATTAGATGTCAAACTATCACTGCTCTGCGAAATAGAACTGTTTGACTTTTCTGCTTTGTCACACAAACCAAACAGATATTTACTTCTTTGCTTTGATTTTCTTGCCTCTACCTTTGAAAGAGTCTGTGCTTGCTGGCAATCCTCAATGTGACCGACTTCTGGTAAGTCTGTCTTGCGATGAAAGGATGGAGTGAACTTACGCCGCAGGTTGCGAAGGAGTCCTATTTTATCTCGTCTCTTTGGATTGATGTCATCTATCGTGTTTTCGTCTGCGTTGTTTGATAGTGACAATACTTGAAGTGAGTCATTTAGCATTTCTGGGTCTCCAACACTTTCGATCTCTCTAACCTCGCGACCCACATCAGACGACTTTGAAGTCTCACCACGAGACCGTCTGTTCGTCGACAGAATGATGCCCTTGAGACTTATTTTCTTCATCATCTTTCGGACGTGTATACACATATGATGAGCATTGTAACACCACCAATCATGGAATTTTACCTGCAAAACAACTGTCAAATTCCTCACAGGGCGATGCTTCTGTGTGAAGATGTGAGTACGCATGCGCATGAAATTTCTTCCGTATTTTTGGTACGTGCACTGTCTGCATTCTTTAGTCTCAATTAGTCTAAAATTAGATGACAAAAAATATGCGTATATGCTAATCTCAGCAACTGACTGCATTAATGAAATCACCAGTGAAGTTCATAAGACCTTGGTGCTGCAATACTTTCTTTGACATTCTAAGATTTTGTTTCAGAGATCTATGCAAAATTATATTTACTGCAGAACTACTTTAGAAATGGCGGCTTCCAGTGATTCAGAAGATGAAAGTTTTGTTGAACTTGGCAGGCCCCTTCCATTTATCGAAGGTTACTTTCGACTTTTGATTGCATGCTGTCACTGCTCATTCACAGTCTTTTCTGATTGTGTGTGTTACTCACAACTAGAGAATTTCAAGTGTTTCCACACTCTAAATACTGGTTCAGTCAGCGGTGGTTGTCGTCTGCAACTACAACTTGTGCAACCTGCAGCTTCTTATTGTGCAGTCACCACTTTTACACTACCATACGTATGCCATACGTCTGTGTCATGTATGTTTATGCACAAACACATTCACACACATGAACACATATAGATATTTATATTTATACGTACACTAAAATAATAAATCATTCGTTGTTGCACTTTCAGGAGAAGGAAAGAAAAAACCAATCACCTTGCAAGATGCCTCTCGTTCTACCCAAGACTCCAGGGGGCGACCTCGCTTCCACGGAGCTTTCACCGGAGGCTTCTCAGCGGGCTATTTCAACACTGTGGGCACGAAGGAAGGTGAAAGAATGAAACATGAAACGACCTTCTGGCAGTAGAACAAAAATGGGGTTTGTCAGTAGGAGCAGTACAGCTATGGGTTTTCTTGTTTTTATGGGCGATTTTTGTTGTTGTTTTGTTTTTCTCTTTTTAGATTGAAGTCCAGATTTTATGTACCTAAAATACACACATGCACTTGAGTGTTTTCAGGATTTAGCACATCCGCACATTTGTGCAGGCTTTCATGTTATGTAGGCAGGTATATATGCACACTTCTGCAACTGGTTGGATCACACACACACAAACATAGTTGCATATGAGCATGTGCAATGCACACACACACACACACACACACACACACACACACACACACACACACACACACACAAATGTGAAAAGGGAATGATATTTAAAGCATATAATCATGATTTTAGGTCAAAGTGAAAAAAACAAGCAAGTATAGTTAATTGTTGAGGCATTATATTTAGATCTGGAAGACTTTAAACAGACTGAATCTGGTGGAAAAAAGACAGAAAGAAAAATAGGAGAGAGAGAGAGAGGTGATTTTTTATGGTTGTATACATGTGTGTGTTTTTAAGGAAAACTTTTGTAATTTCAATCATATGTCCAAGTGCCATTTTCTGTGTATGTCAGTAGAATTTAGGAATAAATATAATTAACAGGAATACAAACTTTGAATGTGATGAATTACTCACTATTATATAGTATTAATAAATGTGTGTTTTGTGTCAAGGATGGGTCCCTTCTACGTTTACATCCTCAAGGCAGCAGAAGCAGAGTGCAACAGAACAGCGACCAGAAGATTTTATGGATGAAGATGTAATGTTGACAACTTTTTTCATTTTTTGCTGTGATTTTTTTCTTCTTCCTTCTCTCTCTCTCTCTCTCTCTCTCTCCTCTCTCCTCTCTCTCTCTCTCTCTCTCTCTCTCTCGCTCTCTCTTTTTTAGGGGGGGGTGTTTGTTTTGTTTTATTTCTTCATTTCAACAAGTTCAGGAGATACAAAATAATTACAAGTCCTGTCTTTCTTAATCCTCTTCAGATCTCAAGGTTAAACATCAAGTAACTAACAAAGCCCATGCTTTAACAAAATATTTTATTCAGACTGTAGGCCTCCTTCATCCCCTTAGTTTAGTTGTTCATTCTTCTCTTCATTATTTTCCCATCTGCTCCATGACCCATCACAGTATGTTATAACATAGACCATCCTGATATATAAAAGAAATGATCATTAGTATAGAAAGACAAAGAGAATTTCCCCAACTAAAGAAGTAGTGTTTCCGTTAACACAGCTGAATCAAGAATAAAAGTACTACCAATTAAATGCAGCTTCAAAATGTTTTGAGTTTTCTTACATTCTTATAATGGAATTGATGATAGGTCTAGTTTTATGGTACAAAGGGTGTGTTGCTTCATACTCAACTAAAGAACAAACATGCTGTTTGACAAAAAATGCCTCACTGTAGCCCAACACAGCAATGGGTAGAAAAGAAAGCTGGTCTTTGATGTTGCTTCACTCAGTGTTTCTTGCTGTACAACATTTTTGGGTTTTTAAAAGCATCTCTTTGCAGACAATACATGAACTCGTTTGTCTTCAGGATCTGGGGGAGTATGGGATAGCTCCACGTCACTTTGCCACGTCAGAAGCTTTCTCTTCTGAGGAGCAGAGCCGAAAGCGCAGAGCAGAGGCCATGTTGTCGACAAGAGACTCCATTCTTCCTGCCTCCGCTGCTCTGGCAGAGCTTATTGTGCCGGAAAGGTGATCACAATGTCATCATTTTCACTCAGCAAAGAAAGTTCCATACTGTTAACCCAGGCACATCGTCTGCCATTGAGCAGTACAATGATGCCCCTAATGAAAGACCACCCTGATGAGAAACTACCCCACATTTGAGACTTTTTGGATCATCCTTGCCTTTCATATTTTCTGTTACATCAGAAATGCTGGAAATCCAGCAAACTGATTTGCGTTCTGACGACTAAATGCTGGAAAATGTCTGTTGAAAATCAAATCAGAATTGAAATCCCTTGACCAGTTCAAGGGACAGAAGCGAGGCAAGACTAAGTTCATGTAACCCAACAGAGTTCTTTCCCTTTGGCCGCTGCCTGGTTTCCTTTCCCCCCCCCCCCCCCCCCCCCCCCCTTTTTTTTCCCGTCTTTTTTTCTTCTTTTCTTTTTCTTACAAGCTTTTTTTCTTACAGTTGTTAATTGATGCATAGCAACAGGGCAAAAGATTGGTGGATTCAAACTAAACATTCAAACGATGAGATCACATGTTTATTGATGATGAGCTATATCAGCTTCAATTAAGTGAAGGAAGTTAAATCATTTGAATGCTGAATCAGATTCACACCATCATGCATTCCAACCGTCAACACAGTACCACATGGTGGTCGGATTGAAAGCTTGTGACAATGTCAGGGAAAAGGCGGGGCTTAGAGCTCAAAGGGGTGGGGCTTAGAGCCAAGTGGGGGTGGGGCTTAGAGCATAGTGCATAACCCTCTTTAAAGATTTCACGTACTGAAATATAATACAGTGAGAACAAAATAGCATTTCTGAACAGAGAAATCCGTTCAAATGTCAGAGCACTGTGTCTGTGTGTGTGTGTGTGTAAATTATGTAAATTACTAGTTTGTTTAATATGTAACTTTTGTATTTTCAATAACTGTTCTTTCAGTTTTAAAATATACAATATGTGTTATTGTGTACTGTGATGTAGTTAATGTTCAGCCATGTTTTAATTTCTCTGATGAGATAATAAAGTAATCTTGAATCTTGAATTTCCTTTCTCAGCCTATATCGCTGAACAAGCATTACTGTTAGCTATTGGTATCATGCCCGTTATCAGTGTCAGTTAAAAGGACTGTAATTTTTAGACGGGTTGTTACTGGCATTAGTTAGTGTTTTCTGAATCAACACACAAGGGAGTTAGAAGGCGTACTTCTGGTGGAGTTTATTTACCCTGTATTTACACACATGCTAGGTGAGAGTTACCGTAGGTGACTCAGGTCTTTGTTGCTGTACTTGCATGACGTCTTTCAAGCACTAATTAGCTTCCTTGTGTGTTGATTCTGCATGAGCGCTCTGGGGCACTTTCTGGATTCTGCACAAGCACTCTGAGTGTCGTTCTGTTTCAGTGTTTGCTGGTTATTTGACTCCAGCATGGGTTAACTGGGTCGTATTCTCAGACTGGCAGTTAGCTTTAGCCAGTATTTGTTGCTTATATCTTGCGAGCATCTGTGTTAACTGGACTGTATTTTCAGACTGCCAATTGGAATCAAGCTGCTGAGAAAGATGGGATGGAAGGAGGGGCAAGGCATTGGCCCTCGAGTGAAAAAGAAGAAAAAGAAAAGGAAGGAAAATAAAGGTAGGTGGCTTGGGAGGAGAGGAAATTGCACGGCAAGGGAGGTGGGGGGGGGGGGGGGGTTACTACCCCTAAAGTGAAAAAGAGACCAAGAGAAGAACAAAGTATTTCAGTATCTGACATGAAAATATATGGTGATTCTGTCCATCTGATAGAGTACAGAAACTTGTAATAGTCTCACGTGTGATGGTGTATGATTGTTCAGTCTGATGCAATGTGAAAACTATTTCTGTGTCTTGTATGAAGGTGTGCATTAAAAAACAAAAACAAGTCCTGTTTGATGCAGTATGAAAACTCTCAGTGTCTGCTGTGTGGTGATTGTAATATGGAAACATCCTCAGTGTCTAGTGTGTTGTTTGCTTGTGTCTGATGCATTGTTACTTTTTGTAAAAACTGTTTCAGTGCCAGGCGTGAAGGTGTATGGTTGTTCCTTCCCTGCTGCATCTGATGTGGAGAGTGAGGTAAGTGATGTCCATCATTGTCATCATCTTTTTCATCATCATCTTCTTCTTCCCCTTCCACTTCTTCTTTACTGTCAAATATTATAATAATAATTATTAGGATCTGTAATTAGTTTCAGTTGTATTTTGAAAATCACACTGGGCTTTTATACAGTTAATCTTATGCTAGAACCACAGCCGCTCAAAAGGGTTAGAACCTTGAAGTTTATCACATAATAATCTTAGGCAGGATCTTATTGTGAAGGAACTTTTTTTTTTTTAATGTCATAGTTTTGAGGACAACATTAGTTTGTATCTAGCAGTATTTTATTTCAAAGAACTTCTGGCTGACCATTATTGTGGACAGTGATAGCTATTGGGTGGTTCAGGTGGGGTTGTTAACTCCCATGACTTTTGCCTGGCATCGCTTAAGTCCCTTGGCTGCTTTTATTTCTGGTGTGTACTTTCTTCACAATGGAAGGCAGTGACAGTGAATTTGCAAATTTTACATTATCAACTTTAAAGGCATTCATGGAGCCCGTAGTCAAAATGTGTCATGGCAACAAGCAATAACTTGTTGCTCGTGCTATAGTATACCCCAAAACACATTTTTCCATGAACTCGCGATCTTCTGGTCAGCCAAAAATCGATGCAAAGACACCCTCCACCCTCCATCCCCTTTCCCTGGTAATTTTTGCAACAGCAACAGTGGTGGCATTTGTACTGCTTCGCAATTCTAGGTTCAGCTTCCACTGTTATACACAGCATGAAGCAACACCTATTCAGAAATCGGCCCGGAACTGACGCTGCAACCTCTTGCGACTTCTTGCACAAAAGTTTACGATGGGCATTCACTTGTGCAAACCAGCCTCACTGAACCGCCGAGTAGGTTCCTGCATGATGTGCTTATATTAGTCATTGAGGAAGCAGCAAGATGATAACTTTTGACAGCACCTTTGACAGCACAGTTGTTGAGTTATAAACTCAAGCAGGAAGGGAGGGTAAACTCTTTTCAAGGATGTTTGTGGGTATATTATTGTTATAATATCTGTTATTATTTTTAGTGGATGTGTAATAATATGGTTTGTAAAACTAAAGCCATTTCCTGAAAATTCCTGATAAAACGTCAAAGAGGCAAAAGTTATAGGAATAAAATGTGGTGGGAACTACTGATCAGCCTTTTCTTTCTCTGTGTGTGTGCGTGTGTGCGTGTGTGTGTGTGTGTGTGTGTGTAATGATGCATGTGAGTGGGCTTTATTATATTCTCAGGTTGTTGTTTTTAAGTGTGTAGGGGGGATGGGGGGGGTTGTATGTGTGTGGGTGTGGGGGGTCTGCCCTGAAAGGAGGCTAGGGATGTCTGATGCTACTCCCTTGTCTGGAATCTCAGGGCTTTTATTTGTTTCCCCTGTCCTATCCTCTTTAGTTTTTCTGCATAGTCTTTTTACTCTTTGTCTTTGTCTTGTCATATTTCTGCTAATGGTCCATTCTCCCAACATTTTCCTTATTTTTCGTTAAGAGTTAGGCTTTTGAGTATGGCTCTTGTTGAGCAGCTAGGAGATGGTAGTTGGTATGTGCAGCTTGCTGACACATAGCATCAGTATTTGCCATTTGTGCATTTACACAACTTTAAAATAAAATTTTTTTTTTAATCTGCCCATTCCCTTTAAAAAAAAAGAAGGTTTTTCTTTAATCTGGTCTTGATCAATTAGATGAATTGGTCAGTGATACCAGAATGTCCTAGCCTTGTGTGTTCTTTTAACAGGTGTAATATTCAAGGGATTAACTCTGAAAATTTGTGTTTGATGTTTTTGTAGGATTGTTTTGTTCAGTGTCTGTGTAGGGGGTTAGTTTTGTGGACTGACTTGAGAAGGGGTTTATGTACATGAGAGTTTTGAAATATGCATTTGCTTATGACAGAGTTCGGTCACCCTGAGATGACCCTGTGCAGTTGATAGGATGTTAATATCCAATTACTAACTCTTTTTTTTAATTATCTGTCTAGGTTGTCATGTAACAGAAGGAGACCCAAAAAAGTCCATCAGCTGTAATAGCTCAAATGACATGTTTCTGGTCTGCAGAGTGATGCAAGTGACCTTGACCTGGAGAATGTGACCTTTGCCCCCAAGGATGTGACCCCTGTGAACCTGACATCCAAGGACAATGTCCATGGTCTTGGCTACCATGGCATTGACCCTAGGTCAGCACTGCCAGGCACACACGTCAATTTGTTTGAAGCTCCTGCCATCAAGTCATCCAGAACTGGAAAGGGCATTCGGGGACAGGTACTCAGTTATCCATTCAGATTCTGTTTAGTTAATCTTTGGTTGGTTGTCTGTGTGTGCATTTGATTTCCTGTATATTCCCAAGTAAGCTTTGGCATAGGATCATTAAAAGATGCTTTCAAAGATATTTGTCCCTACACATGAAAAGGTTCAACTATACAATCATGAAAGGGTTTGAGTTTTCATGTTTTTGCATAAGCTTTCAGTGTGGGAGCCACTGATCTAGAAATACATGGAGAGCGGCCATGAAACTGAGTGGGTGCCATTTTGTTGCATGGCTCAACCGTTGATCTAAAGTGCACACGCACACACACACACATGCACACACACACACACACACACACACATACGTGCACACACACACACTCATACGTGCACACACACTTGCATACATGCACACACACGCATACATGCACACACACGCATGCATGCACACATGCGCGCACACATATGTATGTATGCACACACACCCACACTCATACACCACACATGCATGCACACACATACACAGCATTCAGAAGAGTTTAGCTCAGGATCTGAAAGATTTAAAAGGGTTGAAGTTTATTTGAGGGAGCCTAGGAACATTAGAGAATGATGATGACATGGGAGGGTAAAATGTGTATTTGTGTGGGCTTTCAGCTTAGGGACATTAGAATATGATGGTGTGTTTGTTATGCATTATATATGAACGTTTGTCTTGGGATGAGGCCTAAATGCTTCACAGTGGCAGCTGTGTATGCCGTTCTCTGCTTTCTAGCAGACCCACTGCACTCTAGGTGCATGCAACTCTGAGTGAGTGACTAGACTGCACAGTGTGTGGCTAGTGCCACGTGAAACTGCATGCCACTGTCTTGGTGAACAGTCTGTGTACACCATACAACCATGGCCCATGTACCGGATTACATTGTCACTTTATTCAAATCTACATGCATAGGGTGCATGTGTTTTTAGCTGTAGTTGGGACACCTGCACTTTTGGCAAAATGAATGGGATCTTTTACGTGCTACTGCAGTAAGAAGGGAGTGAAACAGACAGTGAAATAAGAGTCAGCACAGGCAGTGACCCTGGAGAGGAAAATTCTCCAGCTGCTCCTGCCACAAGTCAAACCAGTGATATACCACTGAGCTATCCCAGCTCCTGCTTGTGACACGAGGGTTAAAGTTGATATTTGTGTGAAGGACTTAGGAGCATTAACAGAAGATGATGACATGAAAGGGTTTAAGTGTGTATCTGCGTGGGCTTTTGGCTTAGCACTAGAAGATGATGATGAAGGCACCTACATGTGTTAGCAACAGGAGGGTACTGTCCATACTTAGACATTAAACAGTTCAAGTATTTGTGTTCCTGTGTTGGCTCTTAGCTCAGGAGATCATGTTGAAAACATCTACGCGTGGACTGTAACTTTAGTGGAAGGGGGTGGATAGACTGAAACCTTAGTCGAAGTGGGTGGATTTGTGTTCCTCTGTAGGCTTTTGGTGATGGAGCAGTGGAAATTAACCAAGATATCTACACACAGATGCAAAAGGGTTAAGCTACTATTATTTCTTTGGAGGCATTTGATTTTGGCGTGTTAAAAGATAATAATGTGGAAACCTGCATGGAAAGAGAAGGAAAAAAACTATCTGCACATGCACAGGTCTGGTGGTGTTACACTGGAGGAGGATGCTGAGTACATGTACTCATGAAGGTATTAATGTGTTTGCATTTCTGCTCCAGGCATTTGGCGTAGGAGCATTGGAAGATGAAGATGAGGATGTCTACACCACTGACGCCATGAGCAACTATGACCAGACAATGGAGATGGATGACTCGGAGCAGTTCTTTGGCTGGACAGCACCTGGGTCACGCAAGGGGAAAGGGAAAAAAGGTCAGTTTTGTGTCTTCTTTTGCTTTTCTCTTTATTCTTTGCATAAACTGTCCACTAGAAATTGAGGTTGCTTTGCCTTTTGTTGGCAAGCATGCATACACACATGCTCACAAACAACACAAACAAACAACACATACACACACACACAAACAAACAACATACACACACACACACACACAACACACACACAACATCACAACACACACACACACACAACACAACACAACACAACACAACACACAAAACACACACACACACACACACAACACACAAACACACAACACACACAACACACACAACACACACCACACACAACAAAACACACACACACACACACACACACACACACACAACACACACACACAACACACACACACAACACCAAAACACACACACACACACACACACACACACACACACACACCACACCACACACACACACACACACACCCACACACCACACACACCATACAACACACACACACACACACCCTCACACACACTGCTAATTTTTGTGGGATGGCAACCAGACAGAAGAACAGCATTACTCAGACCACCATGGGTTGCCTTTTTGTGAAGGTATAATATATCCATTTATTATTGCCAATATATACAGCACAGTTATCGGCAAAAGATGCACACTTTATATCAGATTCAGTTTCTCTTTGATGGGCTCAGTTCCATTCAGGTCAAGTGCTTGGGAAAGTGAACACACTGTTGCCACCGTGTGAAATGTGTGCATTGATGGTTTTGATGCTTTTTGAGTGTTTTACTTTTAGTTGTTTCACAATTGCTTCTGGAGTGAGGGTAGGGCAGGAGGGGAGGCAGGGAGGGAGAGGGGAGAAAAGGGGGTGGGAGAGAGGGGAGATGGGGAGGGTGGTGGGGGAGGGAGAGAGGGGGGAAGGATAAAGAAGGAGAGAGAGTATGTGTGGAGAAAAAGAGATACCTGTGAGGGACTCTATGTGTATGTGTGTGTGTGTGTGTGTGTGTGTGTGTGTGTGTGAATAGTTACTTTGGTGGGATGGCATTCTGGCATACTGTTTTAGTAAATACCTGTTTTATACTATTGTTATGTGGTATGTATTGTTATGTGATTACGTTTATGTAAAACTTTGGTAAATTTATGTGATATATGCACATGTAAGTGAACAAGTGTGTTGAGCTCGCTCAGCAGAGAATAGCACCATAAAAATGCATGTCTTATTATTATTGTTATTGTTTTTAAGTAGATTTCAAATAGCTGAACTATTTTGTCAGTGTGAAATCAAATGTATTGTTCCTTCCTTCCCTCTGCCCACAGATACAGCCAAAGTTCCTGTGAACTACGTGGGCAAGCTCCTGGAAGGGTTCACCCTGTCGGCCAAGCCACTCCCCCAGAAGAAAATGTTCCCGCCTCCTCCCTTGCCCAAAGGATTTCGGCCCTTCCACAAGTTCAAGAAGACAGCTGAGCAGCTGGCCCAGGAAGCTGTTGGGGAGAAGCCGGCAGCCACAGGGCAGCCTCTCAGTCGGCAAAAGCTGAATGCTGTGGAGAGAGGGATGATGCTGGATGAAAGTCCCATTGCGAGTGAGTGCCTGGGTGTCGGGTGTGAACTCCTGCAGGTTTTGATCACTTGCTGGGTGCTGCTGCAGAGAATAAAAGTTGGGGGGAGGGGGTTATTTTTTATTTTTTCATAAGTGACGTGTTAATGTTATGCTGTATTTCTTCAGTGTGTAGATTTCTACAGAACTCACTGGGGCGTTTTTTTGTTGTTGGTACATGTGGAGCTCTGTAAGGGAGAGCGGAGGGATGCAGCCTTAGAGACTGAGCAAGAAAGTGCAATGAACATTTGTGCAGCAAACTGCCAGCACGTTTTGGGCACAGAATGCCAACAAGGTGGGGGGGGGGGGGGCTACTCAGACTTGCTTATCATGACTCTTGTGCTTCAAACAAGTTACTGTAACCTTTTTGTATGTGGATGAATGTTAACGTGCATTCTTTGTTCCCTTTCCAGCATCAGTGTTTGACCTCATCCCCAAAGATGACATCCGGAAGTTGGAGGCAGTCAAAGAGGCTGCAAAGATGGCAGCATCCCGATTTCACTCAGCCGGCACGACATCAGAAAACAACAACTGTCCTACTCCAACGCCCACAGAATCATCTGCCACAAACCAGTCATCGTCCAGGGACGATGGGAGACTGGGAATGCTGGCACAGGAGAGGACAGAAGAGCCTTCCTTGTTTCCCGGCAGTTTTGCCATGAAGCCTTTCCAGAAAGACCCAGCCAAGCAGGACCGCTATGACAGGTACCTGGCCTTGGTGAAGGAGGGGGTGAAAGGTGAGTCTGCAGCCAACATGAAGCGTTGATTTAGTTTGTCATTCCCCTATCTAGGTACCGTTAGAATGGCCCACGTTGGATGAGAAGGTAGCATTGTGTTTTTGTCAAGTGTTCTTTTGCCTGAAACCCTGAGGTTCGCCCAGTGTTAGACGCGACGGTAGCTTGAATATTCTTCTGCTAAACGTGGGTGTGGGATTCTTCTACCATTCAGCTGTTCACACTGCCTTCAGTGCAGATTCTGCCATGTAAAAATGATTGCCACCAAACAAAAAAATTGGGAGACATAAAATCAGCATGAACGCTCTGCTGGAGTTGTTCCAAAATAGAAAAGAAACAGACCGCTGCTCTGATGTTCCTGAACCACCCACCCCCACCCCCACCCCCTTCCATCTCCTCTTTTATTCTGCTCACATCTGCAAACCCCCTCAGAGTGTCTCAACCAAAGTGACTGTGTGTCCTGCAGCCAGAGCATGTCCTATTATTATAGCTTAAACATCTTTCAAGAAATGGATTTAAATGTTCAGCTGATGGCACCATTGACTAGACATTGCAGCAGTCAGACAGCCAAAGCCACTACGTTTCTCGCACATACAATTCAAGATTACTTCATTATCTCAAAGATATTAACTCTGTGGCTAAACTTGTACCTTATCACAAATAAACAAATATGACACATAGCATTTTTAAAACCCAGAGAGCAACTGTTGTAAACGCACATAATATTAAAAGGTACACGTTAAACAGTCTTGTAGTATTTACAGTGCCGTTGTACATTTTACATGAATATGCACACGTATGCATGCATGCACACACACACAAGGACATACACACACAAGCACACACACCACACACACACACACACACACACACACACACACACACACAACACACACACACACACACACACATGGAGCATCCGTAACCCCAATCAGCATTTGCATTGAAATGTTGCTGACCTGCCATTTGCTTTCAGATCCCTACGAGGCAGTGGCAGGCGTTCAGATGACAGAATGGGAGCGGCAGCGAGAGCAGGAGGAGTTCAGCAAAGCAGCCAAGATTTACCGCCCACTCTCCTCCATGATGGCCTCTCGCTTCACCCGGGGTGCTTTCATTGACGACCCTGACCAGCAGTCAACGCTGGTGGACTCTGTGGTTAGTGCTGTACTTGTATTTGTATCAACCAGGCTGTGGACACTGTTGTTAGTGCTGTGGTTGTATTTGTATCAGCCAGGCTGGTGGACACTGTGGTTAGTGCTGTAGTTGTATTTGTATCAGCATATCTGGTGGACACTGTTGTTAGTGCTGTACTTGTATTTGTATCAGCCAGGCTGTGGACACTGTGTTAGTGCTGTGGTTGTATTTGTATCAGCATGTGGACACTGTTGTTAGTGCTGTTGTATTTGTATCAGCCGGGCTGTGGACACTGTTGTTAGTGCTGTAGTTGTATTTGTATCAGCAGCTGTGGACACTGTGGTTAGTGCTGTACTTGTATTTGTATCAGCCAGGCTGTGGACACTGTTGTTAGTGCTGTGGTTGTATTTGTATCAGCATATCTGGTGGACACTGTGGTTAGTGCTGTACTTGTATTTGTATCAGCCAGGCTGGTGGACACTGTTGTTAGTGCTGTAGTTGTATTTGTATCAGCGTATCTGGTGGACACTGTTGTTAGTGCTGTACTTGTATCAGCGTGTCTGGTGGACACTGTTGTTAGTGCTGTACTTGTATCAACCAGGCTGGTGGACACTGTGGTTAGTGCTGTACTTGTATTTGTATCAGCCTGTCTGGTGGACACTGTTGTTAGTACTGTAGTTGTATTTGTATCAGCGTGTCTGGTGGACACTGTGGTTAGTGCTGTACTTGTATTTGTATCAGCATGTCTGGTGGACACTGTGGTTAGTGCTGTACTTGTATTTGTATCAGCCAGGCTGGTGGCCACTGTTGTTAGTGCTGTAGTTGTATTTGTATCAGCATATCTGGTGGACACTGTGGTTAGTGCTGTACTTGTATTTGTATCAGCGTATCTGGTGGACACTGTTGTTAGTGCTGTACTTGTATTTGTATCAGCCAGGCTGGTGGACACTGTGGTTAGTGCTGTAGTTGTATTTGTATCAGCGTGTCTGGTGGACACTGTTGTTAGTGCTGTAGTTGTATTTGTATCAGCATATCTGGTGGACACTGTGGTTAGTGCTGTAGTTGTATTTGTATCAGCGTATCTGGTGGACACTGTGGTTAGTGCTGTACTTGTATTTGTATCAGCCAGGCTGGTGGACACTGTGGTTAGTGCTGTACTTGTATTTGTATCAGCCGGGCTGGTGGACACTGTGGTTGTATATTTATCAGCCAGCAGTCAGGGCTGGTGGACACTGTGGTTGTCTGTGTATCAGCCAGCAGTCAGGGCTGGTGGACACTGTGGTTAGTGCTGTAGTTCACAGGTCACGGGTCATGACTTATGAATGTGAACAAATGTTTACCTATCATGATGGATATATGTATTGGGGAATATGGACTAATGTTGCCATGACAGCAGAAGGAACTGCCCTATGCTTCTCGGAGTTTCAGTCACTGATCAGTCATATTTTCCATCCTCTCCTGAGGGACTAGATATTGTCTGGTTTTTACCTGCCAGGCTAGGACTTGTACAGTGATGAGGCACAATGAGCAATGTGTGGGGGAACTTAGCGTGTGGAACACGTGTGAGTGTCTGTATGAGCCTGTTCCAAATGTTGTGTTACAGAGAGAGAAGAGTGAAGCAGCAAAAGCCGCAGAGATGAAGATGTATGGACGACTGACGCGAGAAGAGTTTGAGTGGCACCCTCACAATCTGATCTGCAAGCGTTTCAACGTCCCCAACCCCTACCCTGAGTAAGTGGGGGAAGGCATCCCTGACAGGTTTAAAGGAGCATTCCCGCGATGGCATGTTCACTTTTGTGCAACAATACCTGTGACTGTACTAGACATTTAAAAACTGGTGTGACGTTCATTAGGTGGCAAAAGTGGTTCGCGGAAACCGATCAGTCATTTTAACCAGTCAGATATACAGCCATCCATACTACTACCAGAGTTCTGCTAGCAAACGCCCTGCTCCTTTCCCCACCTAGCATGCACACACACAGGCATGCATGCACGCATGTTCACACACATGCACAAACACACTCACACATGCACACACACATGCGCATGCACACATGCATGCACACGTGCGCATTCACACACACACACACACACACACACGCATGAACCAGTCACACAAAATATATACAGTTGGTACATCTGACCATGTGCTGATTGTTTTTCCCAGCATATCCTGATTTTAACTGGTAAAATACCAGAAATTACTGGTTAACACAAACCTTGAATACAAATAGTTGTTTATTTCTTTGTTTGTTAGTGTTCCTCAGCTAAAACCTTGAGGTTCACCCGATGTTGGGTGAGAAGGTAGCATGTGTTTCCATTTCCCCACGCCTGTACCTGCCATCATGTGAGTTTCGTCTGTGAGTCTGAGGCTTGCCCATTGTTGGGTGAGAAGGTACAGGTTTCCCCACACCTGTACCTGCCATCATGTGAGTTTCGTCCGTGAGTCTGAGGTTTGTCCATTGTTGGGTGAGAAGGTACAGATTTTCCCACACCTGTACCCGCCTTCATGTGAGTTTCATCTGTGAGTCTGAGGTTTGCCCATTGTTGGGTGAGAAGGTACAGGTTTCCCCACACCTGTACATGCTACCACAACAGCAGAGGAAACTTCCCTAAGCTTCTGAGAGTTTCATCTATGAATCTGACATTTTCCCACCATTTGGTGAGAAGGTAGCTTATGCTACCATTTCCCCGCACCTGTATGTGCTGCCATGACAGCAGAAGAAACTTCCATTAAACTTCTCTGAGTTTCGTGTCTGAGTCTGAGGTTTACCCACTACTGGTTGAGAAGGTGGCACATGCTAGCCCACACCTGTCCATGCTGTTGTACATACAAGGGCTCTGCTGGGTGAGAAGGTGGCATATGCTAGCCCACACCTGTCCATGCTGTTGTACATACAAGGGTGAGAAGGGTGAGAAGGTGGCATATGCTAGCCCACACCTGTCCATGCTGTTGTACATACAAGGGCGCTGCTGGGTGAGAAGGTGGCATATTCTAGCCCACACCTGTCCATGCTGTTGTACATACAAGGGCAATACTGGGTGAGAAGGTGGCATATTCTAGCCCACACCTGTCCATGCTGTTGTACATACAAGGGCGCTGCTGGGTGAGAAGGTGGCATATTCTAGCCCACACCTGTCCATGCTGTTGTACATACAAGGGCAATACTGGGTGAGAAGGTGGCATATTCTAGCCCACACCTGTCCATGCTGTTGTACATACAAGGGCAATACTGGGTGAGAAGGTGGCATATTCTAGCCCACACCTGTCCATGCAGTTGTACATACAAGGGCAATACTGGGTGAGAAGGTGGCATATGCTACCCCACACCTGTCCATGCTGTTGTACATACAAGGGCGCTGCTGGGTGAGAAGGTGGCATATGCTAGCCCACACCTGTCCATGCTGTTGTACATACAAGGGCTCTGCTGCCCACTGTGCCAGCAGCTGCCCTCCGACTTTGGGGATTTCAGTCATGGAGTTTGCCATGTCGTGACGATTACTAGCACTCAGAGTAATTCGGACGTGGAACTCTGCCCTCCAGCTGTGGGGATTTCAGTCACAGAGTTTGTCATGTCATGAAGATTAATAACACTCAAAGTAATCTGGACATGGAACTCTTCAACACCAACATTCTGCTTTGTCTGCCTCAGGTCGGACATTGTGGGCGTGCCTGGCTTGAAAAGAGACAAGTTCTCTGTGTTCACCTTTTTGAGTGTGCCCACCCAGGACCCCCATCAGCATGCCACATCCTCCACAAAGGCCACACCGCAGGCAAAGGAAATGACCAGTAAGTCTGACAAGGCAGATGAGCTTGACCTCTTCTTCCTCTGCATTCCTCTGTTTACTGAGGTGTTGCACACATTTCGCAAGAGATGAATTGCACATGTTGTTTATCGCTTTTATATCACTTTTACATAGCTCTCGAGCAGACTCACTGCGCTCACATGCGATTCTACATGAGTGACTAGCGTGTTTTTGAATACCCACCAAAGTGGTGTACTTACAGCGCTGACGTGGCTGGTGCCACATGAAACTGCTGCTGTCATGGCGTGTTCTGTGTACACCATACAACCATGCACCATATCACTTCATTCAAAGCCACATACATAAGGTGCATGCGAGTTTAGCCATAACCTGCCGCATGTCACTGATTTCAGTTCCTTGCCACTTGGGCAGGGACAGTCTGCCTCCAAGGACTGGCCTAGTGTGTGCTGTAGTTTTGTGTCCAGACAATGATATGGCTGCCAGTGCCTGGGTGTTCAAACATGTGCACAGATGCTAATGCATGCTATTGCACATGGGGGCTGGGCAAACGCTGAAAGAGTCTGCGCTAAAGGTTGACTGAGAAAAGTCCTTTGCTGCACCTGTTAAACGTTAGCTTTTTTATGCGTATGTTTCTGCAGGCTCGTTGACAAGAGAGCTGAACGTGTCCAAGAGAATGAAAGGGGCCCTGTCCATCTTCAGCGTGCTGGAGGAGGACAAAGACCCCCCCAAAGCTCTCACCGCCTTGCCCCACGCTGCGCACAGTCCCAAGGACCCCACAGTGAGTGGTGCACAGTGATAACGGTGACTGTAACCACAGGAGTACATTGTCAGTACAGTGGTACACAGTGATAACGGTGACTGTAACCACAGGAGTACATTGTCAGTACAGTGGTACACAGTGATAACGGTGACTGTAACCACAGGAGTACATTGTCAGTACTGTGGTTCACAATAACGGTGACTGTAACCACAGGAGTACACTGTCAGTACAGTGGTGCACAGTGATAACGGTGACTGTAACCACAGGAGTACATTGTCAGTACAGTGGTGCACAGTGATAACGGTGACTGTAACCACAGGAGTACATTGTCAGTACAGTGGTGCACAGTGATAATGGTGACTGTAACCACAGGAGTACATTGTCAGTACTGTGGTGCACAATAACGGTGACTGTAACCACAGGAGCACATTGTCAGTATAGTGGTGCACAACGATAACGGTGACTGTAACCACAGGAGTACATTGTCAGTACTGTGGTTCACAATAATGGTGACTGTAACCACAGGAGTACATTGTCAGTACTGTGGTTCACAATAACGGTGACTGTAACCACAGGAGTACATTGTCAGTACTGTGATGCACAATGATAACAGTGACTGTAACCACAGGAGTACATTGTCAGTACAGTGGTGCACAATGATAACGGTGACTGTAACCACAGGAGTACACTGTCAGTACAGTGGTGCACAGTGATAATGGTGACTGTAACCATTGTCAGTACAGTGGTGCACAATAACAGTGACTGTAACCACAGGAGTACATTGTCAGTACTGTGATGCACACGGATAACAGTGACTGTAACCACAGGAGTACATTGTCAGTACAGTGGTGCAATGATAACAGTGACTGTAACCACAGGAGTACATTGTCAGTACACTGGTGCACAATGATAACGGTGGCTGTAACCACAGGAGCACCCATGATATCCGTCATGGAACCCTGTGGACCACCATGATGAGAGATCATCCCTCTTTTCAAGACCACTTTTTCTGAAATCTTCCCTTCCCATTCCTGTGTAACGTCCTCCTCCAGCATGCTGAAGATGGACACCAAGGACCACCATCCTTTTAAGACCATTTTTTTCAGAACTCTTCCCTTCCCATTCCCATGCAAATAGACCCCCTGACCCAGGACCAGCCTTCTTTAAGGCCGCTTTTGCGTGATTTATAGGGTGGTCCTGAAAGGGGAACTCCGCTGTACGGCTTCCCATGAAGATGGTGTCAGTCAGAGAGGCAAGGCAGGAGTGTGTGGTCAGGCACAGTTTTCAAAAGAGCCCATAACACTGTGGGCCTGGAAGTGGGGAAGTCTGTCTTTCGTGGATGATGCTTAAGATGCAAAGTACCATCCTGCTGTGTTGGGTGCATGTGAGATGCTGAACCTCATCACGACGAATTTTAGCAGCTTTGCAAAACTGTCCAAGGGTACCTTTCATACTACAGCTATTTAAGGTATTAGGTTCACAATTATTTATTTATTTTCTTCAGATTTGGCTGCTCAGAATGATTGGCTTTTTGCATGCACCCATGTATTCTTCATGGTCACAGTGGAGAAGTACTTTTATCAGTTGTAATTTCATAATTCTGTCACCACCACCACCACCACCTCCACCTCTCCTTTTTTTTCTTCTTCCACAGGGGGCAAGCAACAAGATGCAAGAAGAAGAAGACAAAGCTGACGAAAAGACCAATAAAGATAAGGATGGCAGTGACAGTGACAATGAGGGCCATCCCCTAGATCTCTTCAGGGCCATCTTCAAGAACTCTGACTCTGAGTCCAGTTCATCCAGTGATAAGTCAGATGATGACAAAAGCGATGATGATGATGAAGATAATGCTGAAAAACCAAAGATGGGAGACAAGGACGAGGATCAGTCCTCACCCACGGTTATTATGCCTCCTGAATCACAGTTGTCGCAAGGTAAGAAGGGGGAGGGAGGTATGTGTTGGGTGTGGTTGTATAGGTGCCCATTTTGTCAAGCAGAAAATGTTATTAGTGTCATCATGAGGTCCAGTAGACAAACTGAACAAACATTGCCTGAACACTGGATGAATAAGTATCACAGGTGATGCTGTTGTATTGTCTTATTTTATCTGAGTGTGCATGATGATCGTTACCTGGTTTTTGTTGTTGTTTGATCCATGTTGGCCTAATCTTGTTTTCAAGTCTTCTTTTGTTAGAAATTGTTCTCATAGCCAGTATACAGTATGTGTTGGCCTGATCTTGTTTTCAAGTCTTCTTTTGTTAGAAATTGTTCTCATAGCCAGTATACAGCATGTGTTGGCCTGATCTTGTTTTAAAGTCTTCTTATGTTAAAAAACGTTCTCATAGCCAGTGTACAGCATGTGTTGGCCTTATCTTGTTTTCAAGTCTTCTTTTGTTAGAAAGTGTTCTCATAGCCAGTGTACAGCATGTGTTGGCCTTATCTTGTTTTCAAGTCTTCTTATGTTAGAAAACGTTCTCATAACCAGCATACATTATTGATAATCACAGTGCTTGCTTGTACTTGTCGCACCAATTCTGCATAAGCTGTCAGTGCAAAAGGATGCTTTTAAAGTTCCGGAACTAAACAGACAGTGCGTATGGTTCTTTCATTCAGAGCAAGAAGAACCACTACCTCAGCAACCAGCACCACCCAGTCAGCAACCTGCAAGGGACAAAACTCCCCCTCCCCCTTCCCCACCCCTGCCACCCCAACCCCCTCAGTCCACAACATCAGCACAGTCCAGACCCAAGAAGCCCAGCCGCTGGGGAGTGGGGTCCATCTTTGACGTGCTGGACCAGTTGCCACCCAGGCCTTCGTCACAGTCGGAACAGCAGGAGGAGAGAAGTGCAGGAGAGGCGGAGGAGAGGTTGTCTGGCACTGCAGTTCCCGGGGAAGGTGACAACGCTGAGGTTTCCGGTGAGATGGATGACGCATACGGCCCTGCTTTGCCCCCTCCTGCATCAGTGGGTAGGTCAGCTGTGTGTGACCCCTGATTTTGCTTATGTAAATTGGATGGTCAGATTAAGGATTCTGGGTCAATCCCCACAGTAGAAACTGGTGAGCTTGCTGTTTTCATGGTGAAGAAAAGCTCACTGGCGAAAGTGAAGAATGGCTGTGACATGAGTACATGTATGAAAGAATGGCTGTGACATGAGTACATGTATGCAATCATGGCTGTGACATGAGTAAATGTACAAAACAATGGCTGTGACATGAGTACATAATATGAAATAATGGCTGTGACATGAGTACATGTATGAAATAATGGCTGTGACATGGGTACATATATGAAATCAAGCAACTGTGTAGTAGGGCTGTATCTGTTCATAGGAACAGTATATATCTGAGTCAGCTGAAAGTTTGCTCTTTTTGTTACACAACTGTTCTAGGTGTTGGCCAGATGTGCTCCGCATTTCTCAAAGGACACCCTGTAACATTCAGTCGTGTTGTTGGGTTTCATGCAGGATTTGGTCTTTGCAAATATTTCAGTCTTATAAAGTCATTGAATCAACACACAGGCAACACACAAACAATAACAAAGACCTGAGTGTTTGAAGATATACCTCTGGTGGAGTTTTATGTACTTTGTGTTTACTTGCATGCCAGGAGAGTTACCATAGGTGACTCAGGTCTTTGTTGTTGTTGTGTTTGACATCTTTCAAGCGCTAATTAGCTCTCTTGTGTGCTGCTTTGGGCCTCGTTCTGTTTCAGATTATGAAGTCATTGTCATGCCTGGCTTAGCTGTTAACTACTCAAGTCACGTGGATGAAGCCCATACACTTGTGGCAGGGAAATAACTTTTATACATGTTGTCTTTGTTGTGTTTTTTTACTTCAGCCCCCTGTGCTGTGACTGTCGCTGACACATACATCGACTTGACCAGCAGTGGTCATCGCAAGCATAAACACAAACACAGAGAGCAGGCCCGGGACTCCTCCAAGCATCGACACAAGAAAGACAAGAAGGTGGGGTGGTTGGTCACAGACAGCAGACCTTCTTTTGCCCCTCTGAGACCGCCCTTGACATCTTTTAGCGTTGATTGTTGTTTGCTTTCTCTACTGTCTTTGTTGGTGAGTTGAAGTGTTGCTTTACATCCACATAAACCATAGGCTTGTTAGGGATGGGAGCCCAGGACGTCCACCTCGACTTTCACACAGCTCCTGAGCTCTGTTGTCTTTGTTCACAATGATTACACCTTTAGAAAAAGAAAAGGAAAGCTTGAGCCCTGGTGTGGTGTTTGCCAGTCATCTTATCAAGCTCCCGTTTTTATTTAGTTGGGGTGGAGGGGTGGTGTGTTTAGGATGAGAGGGTCCAAATTTAGCCAAGGCTTCATCCTTTATTACGCTCATGACCGGTATTTTCGGAACCGCTTTAGACTAAAGCGGACGAGTTCAGCAACTGACCTCTTGCTTTTAGCCAGATGGCTACATTTGCACAAGCGGAGTAAACATGACAATGTGTGGTTGAACTCACATTTCAGATTGCACAGACCTGAGGTGCTCGAGCATCGTTTTCAAAAACAGTTACTTTGTTTACATTACAGTGGTACTTGGACAGCCCATGGGCTTGTCTAAGGAGCATTTGGGGTAAGCAGACTTTGACTGACTGAGATTAGTCTGTAAGTCAGCAGGCGGCGAGAAGTTATTTACTATAGGGTTCTGTTTCTGACACCATGAGTCAGTGTTCCATTACTGAGATGTTCATTGGTGTCAGTATATATCAGTATTTATACTGAAATTTGTATTTCTGGAGCTGCTGAATATTGGAGTTGTGGTGTGTGTGTTTCTGTTTTGTTTTTTTGTTTTTTAATGTTTGTTTTGGGTTGTCTTGGACTTTTAGATTTTAAAAAGGATATCTTCTATTATGACCTAAGATTTGCATTTGAAAGTAGAAGGGAGTTGACTGCTACTACCGTCCAATCACTGCAAGTCACTAAATATCTCGTAAAAGTACCGCAGAGCTTGAGACACTCCAAGGATTGATCAGCTGGAGGAGAGAGACAGAAAAAAACCAGGGGTCAGTGTTCTACCTTAAAGGGACAACACATAACCATTGTCCATCAGACCAGCATTAGGACTTTTTCAAAGGCAACATCAGGGAAACAGGGTGGAGCAAATATAGGCTTTCCTGAGTGCAGAGATATCATATACTTGTTTGCTAATGGTTTCTCAGTCCACAAATGGAGCACTAAAGCCATCTGTTCCCTGTATGAACATTTTTAATCCTCACATCCTTGGCCGTTAATGTATACGTCTGTGTGTGTGCATGTGCGTGTGCGTGCATTCATGTTGTATGCGTTGAATTTTGAAAATATGTATTTGTAAAGATCATGTAAATGCTTAGGGCCTGTGTGGTTAGGCGCTCTAAGTGTTCATTATTATTATTATACAGTTGTTGAAAAGTCTGACATGGTGATCATCTGTGTGCCCTGGTTTTTGTTTTGCAGAAGAAGTCCAAACACAAGAAGGAGAAAAAGAAAAAGGAGAAAAAGAAATCCAAGCGTTCACACGGCGACCGACACAGGAATCATCATTCCAGCGGTAGCGAGGCAGACTCGGAGACAGACAGTGACAGTTGATGGAGTGCGTGTTTGACAATACGCCCGTTTTGCTGCGAGATGTGTGTGAGTGGATGGTTTATGTGCTAACTGTGTTGGTCAGTGCTCAGCACTGTGGATTTTTTTCTCTTTTTTTAGGCATAATTTGCCTGCATTTGAAAATATTGTACAGGTCAGCACCAACACTGCTATGGCTGAGCTTTGTGAAATGAGATTGTGCAGTATGCATTTCAGTAGTGAAAGCTTGCTTGGAAAATGGAGATTTCAGCAGGGGGGCCTACATTAACAAAAACTGATATATATATAGAGAGAGAGAGAGAGAGATATATAGATAGATATAGGAACATATTATGCATTAGAAATGAAATTTGTCTTTTGTGCCACCCAAGGGAAATCACTCACAAAAATGGGGATCAGACAAGACATAAAATCACTTCTCTCTGTGTGTACACAGTAGTGTCAACATCACCAGGCATTTCACAAAAAAAGAAGCATTTATCCATCAGTCTGTGATTATAGAAATCTGCAAATTGCACAATAACCAAAACTGTTAAGACAAAATCAGTGGAGGGATTTGCACTGTCCAACTGACATCACTTCCACACATACCATAAGAGCCTGTCCTATGATCATTTGTACAATGCAGCATGACCAGCACAGAAAGTATTCAAACAAAATATTGGTTACCATACAATTCTTGGCACTCAGACAGCTTTCCTTGTAATGTGCCAAGCAAGCACTTGAACACATCCAGCATGGACCATTCTAAGAACATTCATGAAGGTCACATCAGGTGATAAAAGCAGGAGTGGGCACAGAACTGACCTGGAGTCGTTCTTATAGAGCTAGGTCATGAAATCAACAGCAAGGCTAGAATGTGTGAAAATGGCAATCCAGCCTCACTTTCAATCTCATGACCTGCTGTGGCCTAGCTCACCAAGAATGAGCTCCAGGTCAACTGTGCCCAGTTTTGCTGCAGTTTAATGACCCACAATGGCCTATTGTTAAGAATGGTCCACAGGTTCAGCTGTGGGTTAAGGAGGGTGAGGGACTTTCTCAGTTCTCAGTCAGTGCTTGTCAGTTCCTGCACTGCCTTCAGGGGCACGGTACTGTAGGCACTAAGACTGTCGCAAGTGTTCAAGAAAGACCCCCTGACATGTTCACTTTTTAAAGGAGCTAGCCATCTCAAAATGTGTTTTGTCTACAGTCCAGGGAGGCAGGCCCACTCCAACAGGCAAAAGGGGTCAAAATGAAAATGTGAAATTGGAGATTTTGTTTCAAAAAGCACTGTTGATTTTGCTTTCAGTATACAAAGCAGTATTGTATATTGCATCTGTATGCATCTTGCTTCAGTACATGACCTTGCATCAGTGGCAGTCATGTATTGTCAGCTGACACAGCTGGCTGCCTGCAGCCTCTTTGATCTGGTTCCTCAGGTGATGCGAAGACACAATTTTCATGCTGGAAATCAGAGGTGGGGCCTGCACTGCGGGTGAGCTTTGATGCTTGCCATTGTTGTGTACATCAAGTTCCTTTAATCATCACTAACAAATTGAGGCTTAGAAATCTGAATCAGAGGAACGTTTTAAAGCAAAATCCCTTTATTTTATTTTATCTCTTCTGTCTGTGTGGATCAAGTTCCTTTGTTCATCACTAATAAAACAAGGCTTAGAAATCCAAAGGAACGTTTAAAGCAAAATCCCTTTATTTTGATCTCTTCTGCCTGCCGGACAAACTTGTAATAAAAGGTCAGTAGTACAGAAATGCATATCATAGTAGCATTACAGACTGATGAGTGTGGCTGCTTCCAGAGGAAAGAGAACCATGTGATAACACAGGCAAGTTGTTTGCTTGGTCCTTTCAGTATTGTATCAGCTACGCATACCAGTTTTAATTAAAACTAATCAATTGAAGTTTCACAATTAATGCCTTGGTTGCAGTGGCTGATTCTGAAGTATCTAATACAGAGGGCATAGCTGTATGATGTGTGTGCGCAAGCTGTGTGTGTGCAACTGTGTTCTATGTATTGTGTGTGTGCATGTGTGCAA
Organism: Alviniconcha marisindica; assembly: GCA_018857735.1. Classification (NCBI taxonomy): domain Eukaryota; kingdom Metazoa; phylum Mollusca; class Gastropoda; family Provannidae; genus Alviniconcha; species Alviniconcha marisindica. The sequence continues at coordinate 661,892 of JABMCL010002018.1, forward strand.
CAGTGCTTGAAAGTACAATTCATTGCAAACAATGAAGTTGTTGCTGTACAACTATGCCACACCCACTGCATGTGATATTAAAATAAAAATACTGAATGTGTCACGCACTGGTTGTGATTGAAGCTGTGTGTTGAATATGTATTTAATGCCTCTTCCCATTTATTTTGGTACATCTTATTAAAGATTATTGGATGTACACTGTGCATCTTTGTTGTACTTTGCTGTCATCCTTGGAGAATATGGGGTGACTGCTGTTCTGTGACACCATTACTAAGGAGACTGCAAATTATCACAACAGCAGCTCAAAAAGAGCTGTTGACACCAGTAGTGAGGAGAATGCAAATTACCACAACAGCAGCTCAGAAAGAGCTATTAGGCTGAAGATCGGAGAGGGAGACACTTTAAGCAAGTTAGCATATCACCTGAACAAGGGCAACAAGTTTATGATAAAAATTATTACCATTATCTGAAACCAAAACACTTCAAACTTTCTTGGTGAAGGAGAATTTTTGAAGGCACCAGAACAAGTTACCTTCTCAGAACAAGTTACATCCAACAGGTAGAAGGCATCAAAATGAAAACTTGAAATCAAAGATTTTCTTTTAAAATGTTCCACTGATTTTGGCGGTGACAACATTTGGCCTACACATGCCATCCTCCTCACTGATTCAATGAGCTTGCTAAAGATTACGGCCAATGAAATAGACAGGCAGGCAAAGCAACCCTCACAAGTGACTTGTTTCTTGGAAGAGCTTAAGTGTTGAGGAGCTTGAGACACTACCTGCAGGTACAAAGCCAAGGAAATCACACCATTGATCACCTGGTGGAGAGAGGCACTCAACAATCTTCCTTGAAGTGACAAGAGAGGGCCATCGTCAATCAGACGAAACACTGGAACCGTTTCAAAGGCAACATTGGGGAAACTTCTGAGAGATGGGGTGGAGCGCATATGGGCTTTTCTGAGTGCACACATACCATCTTGAACTGAACTGTCTAAAATTAGTTTCGTTACTGACAGACAAAAGGACTGAATTGGCTGCACATAATAGTGACATAATAGTGAGCTCACCGATGTTACATGCACTGCCTTTTGGTATCAGGCACAAAAACTGCATACGTGTATTGCAAGAGAAACAAGACCAAACAGACTGCAGGTAACTGTTTGGCCAACTGTGACAACTGACAGCATTTTCCACAGCCAGTCCTGCTAGCTAACAGTCACTGATGCACATTGGATAGCAAATTAAAATTAAAATCAAGCAGGGCATTTTGAAGCAAAACCCTCAACTTCCACTTTTTATCTTAATCTTTTTCTGCCTGCTGGAGAAAAGTGGACCTCCTTGGACAAAACCTGTTGTGAGAGGACTACCTAGTTCCTTTAAAGGTAAAACCCAGATTTCACTGGATTTATTCAACCAACATTTTGCATCTTTCACACGCAGTCAAATTCAAGCCAAAATTGCTGAGTATATTAAAGAATATTTATTCTATCAAAAAAAGAAAGACAATGTAGGGGATAACAATACAGGATTCTGAGATAACTTACTGATTACGAAGCTTGTACACTGGTTCGTTATCGCAACTTATGAGTCTCGACATCCACAACCTGTGAGTGTGAAAAACATCTGAGCTTCCCATCATTTATAGTTCTAAATAGAATCATTTATGGTCAGTGTTTACTGTATATGACAACATAGTAATTGGATTTAAATGCCCCATCAACTGCAAATGGTTGTCTCAGGACAACTGCATATGACAAGAAAACTACCACATGTATACATGCCCAATACACTTGATCCTCTAATGAGATACAAACACGGTAGTAAATTAGTGCACGTCCAGAGCCTTGTAAAACGAAATTAATCTCACTGATGTTGGTAAGCTAAAATCGTTCAGGGTTGCTCCTGGGTAGTGAAATTCAGTGCCCTCTGTGCATAAAGAATTTAAAGCACTTGATGGTCTGAAATATTTTTAATTTGCACAAACCCATTTTCACATAACTGGCAAGAAATTCAAAGACTGCGTTGCTGATATACATTTGTATTGATGCGTAATGGTCACATTACATAATCTTAACGACTGACATCAAAGTATGAGTTATTGCATTAAAACGGAGAAAAGTGTATCTACAAATGATAAGGATCGCAGACAATAGCTATGTATGAGTTTGCAGGGGATTTGGTTACATATCAAAAATGCACGCAGACTAGTTCACAACACAAACGTAATCAAAATGAAACTTGATATATATTTGCAACTTTGTTGCAATAATATATATCCAGTCAACTAAATACTACAACAACTTGGTACATTTATTTCAGGAATGACACACACACACTCACACTGAAAAACAGAGACAAAATATGACTAAGATCATTCAGAGGTCAACCTGCGGCTATTTCTTCCCCATAAATTGCGTTAAGAAAAATGACTGTTTCCGGGACGACAAGTACAGTGTTATCAGAGTATCTCCCTAAAGTTGAAAGGCCCAGAAGAATCAGTTTTATGCATTTGGAATTGACCAAGACCAAATAGAAGCCTAATTTTTTTAACACTGTAACAATGCTGTTTTGCTAGAAATGAGGCACAGCAAAACTACCAAGCTACAAACAAAAAAAAAGGCTAGGTGGAATGACTGGTGGATTCCATAAGGCGGCAACTATTAGACACGTCCATCGTCAACACCAGCTTGCGTCATCAGGTCAGCAATGTTCTTCTCAAGGTCATCAATGCGCCCACCCATGTCATCAAGTAAGAGGAGTCAAGGAAAATGTAATGACACAAAAGAGTATTTATAAGTTGCTGACACTTAATGGGAGCCTGAAGGACACAAAACAACAGGGTGGACAAAATATAAACAGACCAATAACACAATGAACCCTACTAAGTACATTATACATAAACAAACCACAACACTTCATTCGACGTCTTTCTCATCACTTCCAACACACACACACACACAAAACAAGGGCACACAAGCGCTTGCACACACAGGCAACGCATTCAGAGTCCAGAGGAGAAAAGATGGTTCTTGAGGACAGAGTTAAATGATGCTATGGAAGAAGAGAGTTGAACAGTTAACAAAATGTATCATAATGCCAAACCAATGAAAATTCCACTTGTAATCTGTTAGGCCCATTTCTGTTTCAGAGAGGCCATCAATAACTTCCGCTGCGTACTAGCGCAAACATGTTTCGGTCAAAAACTGGTCCACGTTTTCTATTCAATTACGCACATGGTCAAAAATCTGGAGCACAGTCTTTGTTCTGAACACTTAGACAGTTGCAGTAAGAAAATCACACTTATTCAAGTGTACATACACTTCCCCTCATTAAAAATAATACATCAATTTAAGCAGGTACACTAGCTAACAAGAAGAGCAATTATGCACAGACAACTTGCATTCAAACACAAAATTGGGGAAACAAGTAGCAATTATCTCCCTTAAACACATGCCACAATCACACAAAGCATATTGTACATAATCGTTTTCATGTTTGTAGCAACCATACAATATTTAAACTACAGATGTATAGTCACCACTAATACTATAATAGTGGACAAGAATGAAAAATAGTAGAACCACAATTTAGACTGTTTCTGACTAAACAAGGTCAAAGTAAAGCCTGGTATGAATCTGTAATGCCCAAGCAAGATTAAATCATACAAAGTCAAAACAATGTCCTCCAAAACACAATAGTTCTAGATTTTTGTTAAATCAGGCAAGACATCAATTATCTCCCTTGAACACATGGGGAAAGTCAAAAATACTCATAATACTCATATACATCCATGATCCAGTTGACATAATTTAACAATCATGCAGAATTTCAACTTTAATCAGACAAGGACATAATTGTTTTCAAGTAAAACTGTTTGACACTACTGTGACCTTGAAATATCAGAAACACCATAAAGCCCAGTGAGTAGTGCAAAGTTTCACATTCATTACTTTAAAATTAATGGTGTTGAAGAAAAATGCAACATTAATGCTTTTGATGCTCATCACACTTTTTATGCAAGTCAACAAATGGAAGGCTGCCATCAAGCATCTGTCCCAATCTTTCATTGGGCTACTTACTGCTTATTACTAAATTTCATGACATTACATGATTACTGCCACATTTTTATCATCATTATTTTGTTGACACAAACTTGGTGCTGCATCAAATCTGAATACCACCTATCAGTAACAAAGCAACTGTTTCATAAATCTCCTCTTCATTGTTTTGTGCATGGAATGTCCAGTTGCGTAATTTATTAAACTCAAAGCTGACCCCCCCCCCCCCCCCCCCCCCCCGTGCTTCTTTTTTTTATCATGTCTGTGCAACTGTGGTATTTATAATTCTACACAACCACACACCACACAAAGGATATTCCTTGAGATAATCTGGTCTGACATGGTCTGGAACTTGTCCTGCATCTGCTGCAACAGGTTCTGAACCTGAAACACAAATCAAACATTGTTTAACAGTACAACTACAAGTATTATATGATTTCATTAGCTTGGTGTTCTCCTCTAAGATCATTTCTGAAACAGTTCCAGTGTTGCACTGTTCAAATCAATTTCTACTGTCACACAATCTTTACCTTTTTCCCAGATGGATTTTGCCCATTAAAAAGATTTTAAATTGTTTTGCCATTATTGGTAGCAGTTTGGTTGGTTGGTGGGTTAATGAACTTAATCTTGCTTAATTCCAAGCTGTCTCAGAAGTTGCCTCGCCCATACTGGCGGGGACCAACTTTATGATTGGCGTGTGCATGTGAATGGCTCATCTTTGGTAACTGAATTACATTGGTGTTATACTCGTAGTGATGATGCATGAACAAACCAACATTTCCATGTGCATTTAGTTTTATTTATCTCGGTGATAATATTATGTCTTTTGGTACCTTGTGATTTTTATTTTTTCATTATTTGTTATTATCCATTTTTTTTACCCTGACGCAGTCCCTGTGATAACACCCCCCCCCCCCCCCAAAAAAAATGCTGGTTAGAGCAGGTTACAATTACACTTTACATGCATTTAAAAATCAACAATCTTTAATTGACAGTATATTAAAATGTCTCAGTTTCCCAAAACATGGGGAACATTAGAGTCTGGGATACACCACTGTCTCAATCAATACCAAGATCAACTTTCAGCTATTCAAGGCTTCTTATGGCCCTTATAATATAAGGGGCTTAATGAATGTTCTCAGATGTATTGTCATGCTGACATATTTGGGACACACATCTAGGCCTAAATGAACAAATGAATTGACTTTGTAGGGCTTAAAGTTAACATCCACAGAGGCAACATGCAGTAAATATATTTATTACAGATGGGCTTTCAAGGCTATCAAGGCTTTCTTTCTTCTTTCGTGTTGCTTAACCGTTAACGTCCACAGAAGCCACATACAGTTTATGATTGGCCATCACGGCTTTCCCAGACAATTAATAATATGTCCACTCAGCAAATAACAGTTACTGGGGAGTGGTCTTATTCTTAAGACCTGAATGTTACTCTGTACCGACTTTTAAACTAATAATTTAGTATAGTGCTTTTTTGGACATCAAAGGTAATATCCATCACTCGAATGAATTACCATATTGTTGTTAAATACCAAAACAGAGATTGCACCTTTTTTGTGCACCAATAGGCAAAAAATTAAGTGAGGCTGAAATATCGGTCTGGTGACTGCGACCATGAAGATAACTCCCAGTTTCTAGTTCTACGCTGTTAGTGTTACAACTTGCATCAAACTATTTTCAGAAGAAACTTTCTCCCGCAGGGAATGGACAAGTTTAATTCCACCAACAACAAATTACAAATTATTATGTCATTCACAGCTATTGAAGACTCAAAGGCATGCCGCGTTTCCCGGGGTATGTTTCAAATCAAGTTCCAACTTGCACTTTCAGGATGAGGAAGTCTGCAAGTGCATACCACAACTGCACTTCAGCCTCGTGAAATAATCAACAAATCATTATTTGAGCTGTTGAAAGCAAAATATATTTCCAATACCAATAAAAGCAAACTTACAAATGTGGTCAGATCCTGAATGTTCTTAGGATCAGCAGAATTTCCCAGATCTTTCCCAACATCGGCCATTTTCGCAGGTCAATTGTATCGTCACCTAAACAAACTCGACGCGCATGCGCGTACTTGGGCGAAGGCAATTTGGGGATCAGGGGCCGTAACTATGAATCGGGCCTCTAAAGCCGTAGGGTTAGAAGTAGGTTTTACGAAAACAAAAGCAACAAAAAGATACAGTATAGTAAAAGTTACAAAATATACTTGTGTTATGTTACATCTTATTATGGTCTTATTTCGGTCTGTGAAATTTCTTTTTCGTGAGTGACTCGAACGGTAAGGCCGAAAAAGTTGTCTTAGTAATGAAAATGGAATAAACCCCAATCCGGTATATTCCCATATAGTGATGACTGATTTATCTGTAATAATACTAAAAAATAATAATGTACTCTTTCATGTGCTATTTCTCCAAATTGGAGCACATAGCGAAGAACAAAAACACAGTTAAAACCGACTTTGTTATTGACATGCTAGGCAGGCTTTGCGCCCGCCTGACTGGATTTCCGTCCGGAGCCAAATTCCGGCGGCTGTGCACTGACTCGGACTACTGACACGACTGAAAGTCCTTCGGATGACCGTATAGTTAAACCGAGGTCCCCTGTGTGTATTCGCATGCAAAAAGATCACATACACACTTCAGTTAGTCCGTGTCAGAGTTCGCGGGCAAATTAGCGGAAACACGGAATAACCCAGTATGGTCAGTGTATCAGTGCCGGGTTGTACTGACACAGAACGCGCCGAGACGGCAGCAGTTTCATCTGTGACCGGCACTGCCTGCAAGTACACCATTTCGGTGGATATTCAAAAGCGCGCTATAAAAAGCTTCTTCTTCTTCTGCAGGTCATGCTTGTCCTCGGATGTCGGCTGACACTTGATATTAGGGACAAGCTGAGACCCGCAATGTGTGAGGCATGTGTACACTGATATTGTCGCTTTATGTCCGCCGACAGTGTCAGTAGCGATGATATTCATAATCTCCGTCCCTCTTCTCCCACCTCTGTACCAGCCCTCCCCCCCCCCCCCCCCCCCCGTCCCTGATAAGCCTTATGGTTTCTGTGGACGCTAAGCACCATGTTTACTTATCATACTGAACAGAGTCCAGGCGCGAGATCAAGAGGAGGGAGATGCGGCCGCCGGCCAGTGAGCTGGACTCTCACGAAGAAGCTAGCCCAGAAGAGCTCAAGACTGAGCAGGGAGGCGGCGGTGATGCTGGGCTGGAGCGGAGTTGGACTTCTTTTGCTTCAATTGTTTCCCAATGGCGGAATTACGGACATTGTCTTACTGTTCAGCACTGACACGGCAGTTGGGACAGGAATTGCGGCGTGGTGCGGTGGTCGCTGTGCCGAATGCCGGACGCGGCGGGACGTAATTATGAAGAAAGAAAACTTTGATAAAAGCATGTTAAATAATACAGCCATGTAGATAAAATAACAGTGAAGGCGATGCAGCATTTGAACATGAACGCTGCTTATTGTACAAATTCCCACTCGGGCCTTTTCAATACGAGTAACTGTTCTACAAATTGGCCGCTATTCGGGGCAGTATTAGTCTGTTAAACTGGCCCTGACTCCGAATGGGCGCAGATCCTAGCTCTCCTGTGTAAGAGTCAAAAAGTGGCGCTAAATCTTACGCAGCTGATGCAAGAAGAAACCAAGTCATCGTTCCATTTATATCCCTTATCAGCCTGAAGCTGGTCGTTGAGATTTCAGATCACTTGCAGTTTTACTGTGTGTAGACAGCGTTTGTTTCACAACTTCTACCTTCAACATGGCAGATGATGAACTGGTAAGTGTACTGCCCAGCTTTCCAACAAGTGTAGTTTTCAATATGGCGTCGCCTATCCTTCACAAATAACACACGTGTGTGAAAACCGAACAAGTTCATATGTAACTGTCGTTATCCCAATATAAGTGCAACATATTTTTTGTATTGTGTTTGGGTGTGTGTGTTTTTGTCTTACGGAGGGTACTGATTTAAATTCGAAGTGACTCACTGACTGATGCGTATTATACACCGATTCTCTCAAAGTCACACTCGCAGTTTACTCGTAAAATAACACGTAGTTTAATGAGCCCGAATTACGGTCGAGTGTGACCGGTTGCAGTTGAGATATGCAACTTGAAACATGTTGAGGAGGATTTTCTTTCTCTCCCACCTCATCAGCATTCAGACGTCTCCCACCTGCCGTGTAGGGCAAGTAGAACAAGTACAGTAGAACTAGAAGGGAAAGAAACAACGTGCAGAATACTTTGCTCGGCACCATTAACGTGATTAACTTTTAGTGAACCATCTTGGCCTTCCCACTACGTGCTTTTGAATCCATAAGTCAAAAATAAGAATTATGAAAACAAACCGGGGGGTGGGGGCAGTATTGATGATTTGGATCCGTATTCAGTGAATTCTTAATTTCTTCACACACAAACAAATGTAATTATAAATTATCATAATGTGATTTATAGAACTTATACAACTTTAGAAGACATAATATGTAATGTTTGAATTTTTGTAATGTTTATATTTTGTCATTTGATTCCTTTTTTCTTCTTCAAGTTCAATAATTTGTGACTTTGAGTTTGTGTCAGTTGAACTGGTAACTGCTTGTAGTTGTAACCCATTTTTACATGGGCTGATCAGCAGTCACAAAGTATGTTCTTCTCAGTCTGATGCACTGTGACTAACTGAGCTGGGGCCTGGTGCACTAACTTCCATTGTTTCAACCTTTTTGTCACACCCATACACCTGCAATTTGACCAAGGCACCCACAAACTTTACAGTACATGTTACAGTTACACTTACAATGCTGGTCAGTGCATCAATTGCATGGTTGTGTCAGTGTTGCAGACTCTCATTCTCACAGTCATCAGTTTCATCTTGTGCATGGGTGGGGGGTAGTTGTTTACATGCATGTCAGATGTCAAATGATATAAATTATAAATGTATATAATTAAAGATTCCTGTGCTGTTGAAAGCACTTGACTCTTTGAAGTTGCACTGTGATACTCACTCTTCAGGAGCCAAGTGCATACCAGAACAGATTCCCTAAACTGCTTGGAGTGTGAGTAACAATAAGAGATAACACTGCAAAGCAAAGACAATTGGTGAAAGAAGAGAATGGCTGACCAGCCCCATCTCACCACATCATGTCTCCTTTCATCTCCCATTGAAAAGATTTACCTCTAGACCAGCAGAGGGGTGTATACTGTATACAGTATAGTCTATGTTTGTTGTGGGGACAGTTTAATTCAAGCTTGAGATAATGAGTAAAGGTGTTGACAAATGCAGTTGCCGGTATTTTGCAAAGGAGAAAGGGGTGGGGATAGCTCAGTTGGTAGAGAGTGCAATTGAAAAGCTGGGCGCAGTGCTGATGTGAGTTAAGGTCCCCGGTGTGGCAAAGGATTGTGCTCACACTAGTCCCAGAGTCAGCTTCCAGTGCAGACTATAGTCTTATGGTGTCTATACAGGCCCCATGTGCAATCTCATGCATCAGCGTCTGTGCGCACATTAACAATCCCAAACACTGGCACTGTGTGGCAGCCATACCATTGTTTGAACACCTGAAAATTCTGCACACACTGATAGGAATGGGTAGCACTGCATTTCTGGCTGCTGTGCTTTACCCAGGTAAGGTGACCTGTATTTCCTGCAAGGTACAATAAAGTACTAGAAAAATTAATAAGAAGTAATTTATATAAACGATGCATGCTTTGTGACTGTGAGACAGAGTTATTATCCTTGATCACTTCTATTTGGTTTACTGTGCTATTCTCCACTCTTGAGCAGTTATGACCCTGAGCACAAAATGGCAAAGTGTTCTTCATCAGTTTATGAAATTCTAAATTTAGAGGGGAAAATATCACACTGATAATAATTTCTGCATAGCTGGTGAATTTTCATATAATCTGGGCCAGTGAACATGTTGAACTTCTGCAGGCCTGCTACAATGCTGGTAAAAATATAACCTGTGTAGTTTTCCTTTTCTTTTAGTGTTATTGTTCACTACAGGTATAGGCAATGTTACTGTTAGGCAGTCAGTGAGCCACCTTGACTTATTGGTTATGAATATATTTGCAACATGAAAAAAAAACACCCAGAAATTCAGAGGATGATTCTTGCTGTTCCAGATCCCCATGGACCTGACCAAGAAGAAAAAGAAAAAGAAGAAGACTCCCTTTGATCTGGATGCAGCACTAAATGAAGATGGAGCAGCAGATGGCAGCCCTTCCCAAGCGCCAGAACCAGAAGAAACGCCAGCTCCAGCTGTGGAGGAAGGTAACTATTAACTATTGCCAGGACAGCATTCACGTTGTACTATATGTCAAAGGATAAAATGCACCAGTACTCATTGTTTTACCATTCTTCTTCCATATATTATCCAACTTTCAGCATTTTTAAGATTGACACTTTTAGTTTTACACCTTAGTATATACTTTGGGAACTTTGGTTTGTAGCAGGGATGTACTTTGGCAGTGAATATTGAGTTGTTGACCAATTTACAGCCAAAAATATCACATTACTTATTGCAGGAGGCGGACAAAATATGAAAATAATGTTCAACTTCAATTGATTTCTGTTTCAAGTGGTCAGTGTTTGTTTAATACTAATGTTGTTTTACCCTCACACATCCTTATATGTCTTTACCCCAGACCCACACTTCCAGCAGGGGATGATGGTAGTCATTATGTTTTCTTCCTCTGTCAAGACATAACAGTTAACGCTGTCATGGACATTATGTGGTGTGTGTCTATGTGTTTTCTTAATTCATGGTAGGTGATTGCAGGTGTTACTTTTGTTGCCTTCGTGTGGACTGGTTATTATTATACCATTGACAATAACTTCTTTGTTCGTTATTCATTGCAAATTAGTCTTTATCTCTTTACAGCTAAAAAGAATCTGACTGCATGTGCTTTGAAATTGATCAGTGTTTCCCCTGGGTTTCATCAGTGTGGAGAATTGCATCATGTTCAATCTGTATGGCATAAGCTTCTATTTATAACATCTGCAGTGTGCAGGTTGCATCAGATTTTGGTTGTACTTCTGCTTTTTGGTCACCAAAACTTGTTTTAAAGCATACAAAATGTTATTAAATTCAGCTTTTAAAAGAGGAGTGCTCTTTGAGTTCTGTTAATCAAGTTAGGTAACCTATAAGAATGAAGACAGGTATGAACATGTCTAACACTGTGACAGCGATATTGATGATGGGAACAAGATACAACATTGCAAGTGACCACTGCTTGGTCAGACTCAAGGGATCCACACTGTCTTTTTCTCTGCTCATATAAAAATTAGATATATAAACAATCCCAATGTATTTACAGTTTATGTGGGGTTTGTTTCTGGGTCAGTAGTTGAAGTATTGATTTTGGACTTCTGCTGTTGTGCAGATATTTCCTTGGACCTTGACTTTGGTGGAATGAAGAAGAAGAAGAAAAAGAAAAAGGCTTTTGACATGGATGATGTGGGGGAGGCTCTGCCGGTGAGTGTCAGTATATATGTCCTAAATCTGTTGGAATAACGTATCATTCAAACTATGCATGATTTGACAATCTGCTGATGTTGAGCTTTACGTTAAAGTGGACAGGATCATAGTTCAAGGCCACAGCCTGTCAGAAGGATATTTCTTTAATACATTTTTGTTTTATTTAATTAAAATCTATGATGGAGATTGTAGTGGATATGATTATGAATGATTTTAGTTTTAGTAACTTTAATTTGACTTATTTTCTCAGTATCTGCCTTGACAAAAAACATAATGTTGGAGCTTTTTTTTCTCCTCTCTCTCTCTCTCTCTCTCTCTCTCTCTCTCCTCTCTCTCTCTCTCTCTCTCTCTCTCTCTCTCTCTCTCCAATTTAGCTCTGATATTAAACTCCATCAAACCTTACGTATGCATACCAGCTTTAAAGTTTAATAACCTGAACCCGTGTCCAAGGTCAGACAAGAGTTTGAAGAGAAAAGTCATATTTTCCCATTTTGGCTGAGTGAATGACTGAGCATTTTGCCATTTTTGTTTGGAATCCAATAAGTTGTCTGAAAAATGTGGTGTTTGGATACAAATTTGGCCTTATGAATACATGATTTTAACCATTTCACTGCCAGCAATAATGCCTTTATTTTGGTGCTGCTTCCTTCCAAGAAAGGTTAAACTGACCAAAATTGCTTTTTCAGAAAACTTTGTTTCACATAGGAATTTGGGAGAAGCAGGAAATTGTACAGCATCCTCTAAGCAGATGGAAAACAATTGGTCATGGGCCTCATATGGTGTCCTGTGGCCAGTGAAAGGGTTAATGACAACTAGTGTATTACAGCATGTTTACACAGGACATTGTTTGTTTTGTAGGAGGCCGACACAAATCAGACAGAGGGTGGAGACACTGGATTTGTGCTGGAAGATGAATTCTCTCTCGACCTAACGAAAAGAAAGAAGAAGAAGAAGAAAACGGAACGTCTTGACGATGGTGATGAGGACATCGATAAAGATGATTTTGGTAAGGAAGTTTGGAGTTCTGGAGTTTTAGCATCCCACCAATAACATAGGGTCACCTCATGGTGATGCTGATGAAAAGATGAGCAAAAGTGTTGCCTGTGTCAACGGAAGGGACAGGTGGTGGCTTTTCCTGCAGACATCAGAGGTGATCCCTTCAGATTAGGAGAAAGAAGGCACTGACTGGGACCCCAGATGACTTCAACATGGAATACAACTTCTTTAAAGCAAGTTTCTACGAAAAATTGGAAAGTAGTGACTGGGTTCCTGTGAAGGTTTTGTGTGTGTGTGTGTGATTTTGTTGTTTAGTGAGTATGGATGACCACCATTCACTCCCCTGGCAGCAAGGGAGTTTGAGGTCCTGACATGGTCGTTATGCCTCTGATGGTGCTGTTTCAGATGACCAGAACGATGCAGTGGATGGGTCAGGCACAAGGGCATGGAGTTCCTCCGACAGAGACTACACGTATGATGAGGTCTGTCACCAGCTGGATCTGCGTAGTCATAACCTTAATGACAATACACATCCCTGCATAAAATCCAGTGCTTTCATTTACAAGGCTTCTTTGAGGCCAGTCTCACTCTTATTACTACTTGTTCCTCTTAAAACAAGGACTGAATGAATGCCTTTGTTAAAGAAAAAAAGGTAAATCTACCAATGTGATGCGAAGGAAGTAGGTGAGGGGAGAAAGGAAAAAAGATTTTCGGTGAATGATCAAAATAAGGACACAAATGAAGCTCTGGTAAGAATCCAAGTAATTTGTGTTGGTAGGTAAGTCAGTGTGTGTGTTCAGCATAATAATTATGAGAAGAAAACTTTTTTCCAATTTTGTTACCGTTATCTGTGTTAATCATGTCTGTGAATTCCATAGTGTACATGTGATTGTTCTTCATCTGAGTCTGACACTGTTGGTGCATCACTGACAAGTTTGCTTGTATTATCACAGCTGCTGTCTCGGGTGTTTGACATCATGCGGGAAAAGAACCCGGAGATGATCGCTGGCGACAAGAAACGTTTCGTCATGAGACCTCCCCAGGTGTTGAGAGTGGGAACCAGGAAAACATCCTTTGCCAATTTCGCTGACATCTGCAGGCTGTAAGCACCTCCATCTTTTGAACTGTTCATCACACCACCTCAGTCACTGATTGCAATGACTGGTTTCAATCTTTGTTCAACATGTTTTTCCCTGATGTGACTGACAAGGTTGACTCAGACTCACTCTCTCTCTCTCTCTCTCTCTCTCTCTCTCTCTCTCTCTCTCTCTCTCTCTCTCTCTCTCTCTCTCTCTCTCTATCTATCTATCTATCTCTCTTAAAAGATTGGGATCTTCAGCATGTAGTTGTAAATGGCAACCCTTCTGCTGTCTGGTCTGGTCATATATTATAAGATGAATTCTGCTGGTTGGTGTTCTAGGTACATAACACCAGGTAAAGTTGAATGTTCCATGAGCCTTCTAGTGTTCTGTGTGTTAAAACTAGTCATAGGACCAGAATAAGATATCTGCCTTTATATATTTCAATGTTCTGTGTGTTAAAACTAGTCGTAGGACCAGAATAAAAAATATCTGCCTTTGGGTGTTTCAATGTTCTGGGTGTTAAAGCTAGTCATAGGACCAGAATAAAATATCTACCTTTGGGTGTTTCATTTTGATATTGCCTCTTCTGTTTTTAGTTTTTCAATATTGCATTTGGACCGTAATCACTTGTCTCCATTTTCAGATTGCATCGCCAGCCAAAGCATGTGCTGGCTTTCCTTCTGGCAGAGTTGGGTACTAGGTAAGAGCCTGATTCCCCCCCCCCCCCCCCCCCCCCCCCCCCCCCGGTTTATTATGTGGTGTTAATCTTTTACTGTTGTAAATCGAAAAGGTGACTGAAATAAAATAAATTCAAAATAAAGATATCTAGCAGTGTATTTTTATGTGTGAGTGAAGCTGATGCCTCACTTTATCATAGTTTATGCAATTACTTCCTTCATGTGAGAGTTGACTTCCTCTGAAGATGAGGGTTCATGTAGCTGTACAGCATTGTCAATTTATACAGCTCTTCATCCAAGGCATGCTTTTGTAATACTTAAGTAATGCATCTCTATAGATGTATTCTCTAATATTATGCATAATCAGTTTCCAGATTAAGAAGGGATAGAGCTTGCTATGTTTCAGTGAATTAATACAAAATAAAGTTATAAAATGCAAGATGTTTGCTGCCAGTGTATGTTGTAGAGAAATTAGGTCCATTCCAGGAGCAACATCTTGGAGTGAGTCTAACATGAAAGCTCTTTTCTGCTTGCAGTGGTTCTGTTGACGGCAACAACCAGCTCTTGATCCGTGGCAAGTACACGCAGAAACAGATTGAGAATGTTCTAAGGAGATATATCAGTAAGTGCACACAGTCTGTTTGTTACACATTTCGTGTCATTTTATTTGCTCTGCCCTGCTGTCCTGTTAATTACGTTTTAGATTTTGTTGTGTTGTTTTGGGGAGTCAGAGAAAATCATATCCAGGCACAGGTTTTGTTTGTAGTAAAAAGGAAGATGAAAGTTTGGTTTCACAGACCAGTGAAGAACATTCCTACAGTTCTTTTACAATGCCTTAGCTTGGCTGTTTGCTCAATTTAACCTCCAGTTGAGATCATTTTATTACACAGTAATGCATGCCATGTTGGTCCTGAGATACTGCCCTGCAGAAGTGAGGTTAGAGGTGTGTGGTTGATCTCATTGCAGTAGAACATGTGACATTTCACATGTGTCGGTCGCATCGCAACATCCTGCAGAAGAAAGATTCACTCATTCAAAATGCAGAAAAAATTACCCCAGGGAATTGTGTAAACACAGCATTTTAACCCAGAACGTTAATTATCACTGTGTGATCATCAGCCAGGTGCTCTCTGCCGGCAACCCTGCACTGATGCGACATGTCGCTTGTCACAGAAAACTCCCAGTGAGGTCAGATTTGCTTGATCTCGCTGCAGAGGAGTATGTGGCATGTCAAGGAATATAAGACATAACATGCATCTTAGTCCCACAATTAATACCTCCCTGCCGAGCTAAGATGAAATATGTGTAGCTGACACACATGACAAGACCCCACAGAAGTCAAGCTAATGTGTTGGATCTCTTTGCAGAGGAGTACGTGACATGTCACACATGTCGGTCCCGTGACACCATCCTGCAGAAGGACACAAGACTGTTCTTCCTCCAGTGCGAGACCTGTGGCTCACGCTGCTCCGTCACCTCCATCAAGACCGGTTTCCAGGCCGTCACTGGGAAACGTGCTGCCATTCGAGCCAAAACCGCTTAAACCACACGCACACACTTCGATTATCTTCTCTATCCTTTCTTTTAGTGTCATTTTTCTTGACTCATTGGGAAAAAATGGGGGTCTGTGTAATGATGCGTTGGGTTGGCTGGCCAGTTGAGTGGCTGGCTTCTAAAAAACTTCAACGTTGTATTTTCTTGGGCACTGTAACTGTGATAGATGTCAAACTTTGCATCAGGGTTAGAGTTGTTGAGCTTTTCCTGGCTGTGCAGACCACTGTTGATGACCTTGACCTTGTTCAGGGTCACAGCAGTCAAATAATTTTAGGCGAACAGTTTATGTTCTAACTTGTGTGATTACATTGACTGGCTCATGAATATACCACTATTTTTGTGTTGTGCACATTTTGAAGGGAGATAAGTGATGTTTCATGATTTAACAAAAATTGAACATTGGCTTTTTCTTAGGCATCATCTAAGGGAGGTCTTTCAAACTTTCCAAAATTACGTCTTTGCATGGGGTTTACTGATGCACACCAGGTTTGATCACATTGACCTTATTTCAATGTCACGTGTGTCAGAAACACAAACTGTAAAATGTGTTTTTTAGGTTCTTCTCAAGTGTAGTTTAAATGCTACATAGTCACTGTATACGTTGCAAAAGTATGCTTTGCATGACTGGTGTGTATTCAAGGAAGATGATCAGATAAATTTTGCATTTGAATGTGAGTCATCTCAGTGTAATTGCTCTGCTTGTTTCAGTGCTCTGTAATGCCACCTCACTGTTTGTGTGTGTGTGTGGTCCTTACACTGTGCTTGGTTATCAAACTGTTCTTCTGCTGCATGTTCATTTGTTAAGATGGTACATGTCAGTTGTTTCCATGGCACACAGCCACTTACAAAGTGAGATATACATAGCCTATGAAACGTTTTTGTTTACAGCACATATTCCTTCCAGCATGATCTCTTAGCACTGAGAAAGCAGACTATGTCATGAGTTATTGTATCAAGTGATTTCAACATGATTTCCTTTTCTAAACATTTTGCTTGTGCCAGTGTGAAGTTTTAGGATTGCTAAGTTTTGGTTTCGTGTTGTTTATGAATTACTGAACACAAAGTGTAGTCTGGAAAGGGTGGAGAAGCCAGATACCTGATGCGGGTGTGCTGAAGGCAAGCACCGCCTGCTGGTGTTTCTATCTTTAGGGTTTAAAGTGTGCATGCGCATGCAGTGGGAAAAGAGTGTAGCCAGGAAAAATCTCTTAAGGGCAGTTGGCAACATTATGTAATGTGTGAAACATTATGTAAGATTCTCTTGAACATTGAAATTGTGGCAGAGGGAAAGAGAGTGTAAAAATGTGTGTATATGTATGTGGGAGTCTTTCTTGCTGCTGCTGCTACTGCTCTGTCTTTTGATAGACAAGCAGTTTTCTTTTTTGTATTTTAATGAGTTCTTCTCCTAGTCCTTCATGCTGAAGTGTATGTATTATTCCTATATTTCAGTACTGTTTTTGTTTTGTTTTCCCCTCCAATATAAATTATAAGTGGAGAGTTCCATCCTTTGGTTTGACAAATTGTGCCAGAGCACTTTGTCATCAGGATTCTTTCAAAAGTTCATTGCTGTTTAAGAGCAATTTACAGTGGAACCCCTCTGAAATGACATCTGGATAGAAAACGATCTACAACAAAAAATACAAGGAAAATGTACAGCATGGATTTTAAGGTTGATTTGGGGGGGGGGGGGGGGGGGGGGGCAGTCCACAGTGCGATGTGTTGCTACACTGCTTTCAGTGAACTGTTGTCGTTGCAAAACTGTTTCAGTTTTTGTGTTTCAAAAAAACATCTGTTGTGGGAATCAGCATACTGGTACATTGTTTTCATTTGGATTTGAAAAGTATGGTTCGGTGGGTTTTTTCTTCCAGTGGTGTTCATGCAGATGTTCACATTGGGTACTGATGGTAGCACCCAGAACTGCAAATAATTTTGATTCTAAGTTCATCATTCCATGTTCAGGAGTTGGGTATCTTTAATTCATCTACTAGACAGTTCTAAATTGCAATCAGATGTACTGTGTGTGATTCTATGGTACATTTCTGGTTTGGGCTCATATGGCATTTGTGAAAATTTAGTTTGATTCAGAAAGAACTATGCTATTACTAGTATTAGTTCCCAACATGCGCAGTCCTGTCTGCACCCATTCATGATTTGCATCAAAGCTTTCTTCTGTAGCTTGTACTTGGAAAATGTTGAGCAGTTTTGTTGTGTTTGTATGTTGGTGTTTGAGTGGTGGTGAGCGTCGGTGACTAGCTGTGAGCATGACGGCTGAATGAATGAGTGATGAGGTGTGCCTGCAGTGGTTGAGCTCTCTGTGATGTTCACATCAAATAAACTGAATGAACGAATGGATACTTCTGGCTTCTTGCTTCCTCTATGTTTGTAATTGTGAGTTTTAGAGTGTGTTTTTTTACATTCCATTTCTCCTGAGGCTTACAAACCAAAGTAGACCACCCTTTAGTGCCATGAAACCTACCAGCCAAACTAACAGATTTTCTGTGGATGCCTGAGCCAAATTAAGTATGGCTGTCTTCAAGGAAAAACTTGACTGATGCATTGTCCTTATCGATGGCTGCATGAGCCAAATTAATTACTGGTGTCCTCAAGGAAAAACTTGATTGATACATTGTACTTGTTGATCAGTTCAATGGCAGCGTGTTACGACAGTCTGTCACACACAAACATGCTGTATGTGAGAGCATGTTTCAACTGATTTCTTCTTCATTGCAGTTTTGGTAGTAAAAGCAGAATGCCCCGACCCTCCAAAAGAACCAATGGTTTTTACTAAGCATATGAAATACTATATATATATAAAAAGACTGTAAGGTGTATATACTTTCACAGGTACAGGTAAAAGCTCACAAGTCTGGGTAAAAACGTGACAGCAATAAAGGTCTAGCAGTTCTGCAGTGTGTTGTGACCATTATTAATAACATTCAGATTCAATTGCAAGCTGAAGCCTACTCACTGGTTAAAAGGTAACAGTGGATACAGATATATAAATGGGCATGACCATGATGACGTTAATTTGATATATATTTTAATTGGGCTTAATAATGTCGCCCTTACCTCAGACCCCCGGTCTCGCACAGTTTTCTGTCACAGACCTATGTTGTGGGTGAACTAGTTTTGCAAAACAATTTTTCCCATGCACACGATCAAAATAATGGCTGAAGTAGTTCATATTGAGTCATTCTCCCTCTCAAATGTGTTTTTCCGTCTGTGTGTGTGTGTTATTCTAATCTAATGGTTCTTGCATGTTTGCTCTCTCTCTCTCTCTCTCTCTCTCTCTCTCTCTCTCTCTCTCTCTCTCTCTCTCTCTCTCTCTCTCCCTCTCACACACACAAACACACACACAAGCTGCAACTGAGTGCTCAACTGATGATCAGTTCACTGTTTTGATGACAAAGGACTGGGATGGTCTGCCACACTAAACTGAAGCTTCTTCTTTTTTTCTCCCCCCTACCCCCACCTTTTCTTCTTCTTTTTTTCTAAACTTTTTCTTTCTCCCCCCCACAAAGTCACAAGACAGTGTCCACAAACCACAACCTTTTTGAAGAGAAAGGAGAGCCGAAGCGGTATCGAACCGAGGTCCTTCCGCTTACCAGCCTAACGCCTTACCGCTCGGCCAAACTGGCTCAGAACGAGTCTACATTACTACTACTTGGTTCTTAATGTCCTCGGATGTCAGATGACATATTAGGGACAAGATATACGAAGCTCTTAATCATCTAAAGTTAATATAATCCGTTTGTCTGTATAATGAATTATTATTACATAAAATTTCTTACTTTGAATCTATGATATATTTACTCGGGTCTAGTGGTCCTTTCGGGGATGAGGTTAAAAACATATTTTACATATTTACATTATTTACAAGTCTGCTCGCTTTACGAACAGGTTAAAAATGTATATATTTACAGTTTGATAGGTTAAAACATTGTCTGAAATAGAAACATGCAAACTGCAGTCCTGTCATGCATTCATGGATACATAATTCATTGAAAAAGTTAAGTCATTGTTAAGTTAGTGTTAAAAGCCCCAACTCCGTTCCGATAACGGTCGGGAGTGGGGTGGGGGTGGTGGGGGGTTGTTGACGGGCGATCCGAGCACCCCCTTCACGTCCGGGGACAGGCCCGTACGGTTGGGGGGCGTGGTTCAGCGCCGACACACTGGGGTTGAGACAGGTTAAAAACATTGTATTATTGTGCACTGTGTAGATGGGGGCTCCTCCGTCCCCGGGGGTCAACCCGGGTACTGGGGGAGCCCGGGACGTCCTAGGGCATCCCGCACATTTACAGGTAGGCTGCCACCGGGCAGCTGTAGACGAGTTTGGCTGCGGCACGGAGCAGGCTCCAGCTCTGCTGGTGCCGCAGCGCCAGGCTTCGGACGCACAGTGGGCGTCCCAGACTGGTTAGACGACTGGTGCGAAGTGGGCCGAGCACTCTCTGCAGTTAAATTAGACATGGTGGAAGGATATCGTTCCTCCGCATACACAAGGCTTGGGCACAAACATGGTCCGCCAGCAGTCCACGCGTAGCCGGTACATGATTCGGGCGAGGTATGTGTGGGTACTCCGGGGAAGAAGACTCCGTCTCTGCTAGGAGGGGAGGGATCGAGCCACTCTTTGGCCGTGGCCTGGGCTTGAAAGTCTTCTTCCCGTTTCCTCCACACCCAGAGTCTACATAAGCCATGGACCTATATATATATAGGTCCGTGACATAAGCTGCGAGTTCTATTAGCAAACAGTTCCGTCATCTTCGAAAGGACAAGTTTTCTCTGGGAAGGGAGGTAATTCACCTGGCTGCTTTCGTTGCGGTGTCTATATATACTCCGGGGAAGAAGACTCCGTCTCTGCTAGGAGGGGAGGGATCGAGCCACTCTTTGGCCGTGGCCTGGGCTTGAAAGTCTTCTTCCCGTTTCCTCCACACCCAGAGTCACATAAGCCATGGACCTATATATATATAGGTCCGTGACATAAGCTGCGAGTTCTATTAGCAAACAGTTCCGTCATCTTCGAAAGGACAAGTTTTCTCTGGGAAGGGGGGTAATTCACCTGGCTGCTTTCGTTGCGGTGTCTGGCTAACATTTTATGCTGTTGTCACTAGGAAACTCTTCGTATTTGATTTATTTAGAATGATGGGTGTATATATTATCTGGGTTATCGGTAAAAATTCGGGGATCGTTTACACTGATAAGATCACTAAACTCGAACTGCATTGCCAGATTACCCGAACTCCTACTTTCGTTTTTGCTATCTTATTAAAAGCAAATGGGATTTTCCACTTTCATACACGTAGTGACAAGAGTTTCCCCCACAGCCTCGGTATTGGATGCCTCTGCTTTGGACTGGTGTCGTCGACAGCTTTACAGACTCAATAGTTGTTGTTTTTATTGGAGAGGGGGTCGTTTCACAGAAGAAAATCAATAATCGTGCAGGTGTTAGTGGCTGGAAGACCTGAATCAGGTTTGTACAAGTAAGCCAGCTCAGCTGACCAACTGGTTTTTGAAATATCTGGACATTGTGAAAGAACAATATAATTATGCTCTGTCGATGCTGATTTGTTTTGCTTGGATCACACTATTTACAGAGTTAATAAAATGACAGAAAAACACTTAAGAAACCGTCAAACTAGCAATGGTCGATCCGAAAATCCAGACCACTCAGCTGTGCTGTCTACAAAGTCCATTCCATGTCAACCTTGGCAATTATCCACCCACAGTATGCATAATAACTAACATTGCTTTCATCTTTTTTATGCAGGTAGTAAATTCCATCTTTGAGGGATGACCTAGTGAGCGGTGTATTTGTGTCTAAACAGTGGTGCAGCTGCCAGTGCTTGGGGTGTGCACAGATGTTAAATTATGTGATTGTGCATGTGGGCTCTACAAATGACCTAAGAGGGTTTGCTCTAAAAAGTGACTGGGACTGGGAGTGACTTTTCTCCCAGTAACGTTTCAGAGCAAAGTCCATATTTTGCATTCAAACCTGTGTCATCAGTGCACTGGACCTGATTCATCACTCAACTGGCTGAGCTACATCCCTGGCCCACATTGCTTTCCATGGGCCTCCCCCCCCCAGCCCCCCACCCCCACCACCGCACCCCTTTTTTTCTTTTCTTTTTTCTTCTGTCCTTCATTTTTGCAGAGTAAATAATCCGTTCAGGTTTGCTAGGAACTGAGTCTTACTGACAGTGACACTTATATTCCAAAATCAAATGTGTAACTACTGTAAGCTGTGCCATTCATACTGCCATAAAGCTAATTTGTTTCATATTTGAATTTGGAGAATAATCCTTTCACTCTTGTGAAACTGGCTTTTCTGTCCAGTTGATTCACTACAGCACCCTCTACTGAGATCTCAGTCATCTTGTTGGCCTTGGAGAAGGAGAGAACGGCACCAGGAACATGTCAACTAAGATAAAGCAGACAGCTACACGCAGTGTGGAAGATGTGGACACGTGGGATGACCACCTGGAAAAGTTAATAGGTCAGATTGTGATGTCAAGTAAACTGTGCATTATACAGATATTATGTAAACAAATCTGAAACAGAATGACTGCTAGCATTCTGAAACAAGATCCAAACAAAAAAACATAAGTATTTTTCTCATTTTTATCCGTTTAACTCTTGTTTACGTGCTATTTTCTCGCTTGAGGAAAGGGGTTTCCCTGAAAATTTGCATATTGTGTTTCTGTGTCATAATAATTAAGCGTTCTTTTGAGCCTTCTTGTGTTTGGATCTTATTATACATGTATGTATACTACACATGTACTATTATGCCTTCTTTGTTTGTTGTGCATTTTTTGTTTTTGAGTGTTGCCGGAAGCCAGTGCGGCAACCAAGTCACGCTACCCAGTTTAACTAATCCTGGCCTAATTGTGTGCATCTTTTGCATAGTTATGCCTACATTATGTGTTCGCTTTTTTTAATACATATATTCATTGCCGATAACATTTCCATCTCAATGTACATTATGTGTGTTATACTATGCTTGTTCAGCGCCTTGAGCCGCAGGGAAGGCACTTTACAAATTTCCATTATTATTGTGAGCAAGTGCTCTTTGTATACGTTTTTACAATAATCCCGCCCCGGTTATCAGATCTATGCAATTTCATTACTGTACTGTTAGTAACCTGGGAACCAGAGCAGACGACGCTTTTGTTTTGAAGTGCTGCGTGTTGCATAACGCCACATGGCCTTCTCACAGCCGACCGGCAATAGCCGCCGGTGCGCGCCATTTTCAAATCGTTTTCTCCCTTAATATTTTGACCGCCTTGTTTGTTTATCTACTCTTTGTTCACCTAGTCCTTTTTATGCACTAAGCCATGTGTAATATAATTTGGCAGCTTAGAATGTTTATTTAGATCTTATTTTTTAAGTAGACACAGGATCGAGCTTAATCAGTAGCCGATGCCTCTCTGGGTCCATTTTTTTTATAGCCGTCGTCTGCATGGCGCGTTCTCTGTTTAGTACTAGTAAATAGTAGTGCATCATTGTTTTGACTCGATTAAAGTAATTCTGTGTCGATCAATGCTTTGTCGTATAGTATTTTGCTTAGCTGACTTCATGTTTAGTGTTTATTTTGGGTTGAAATTAACTTATTGAGTATTGTGTACTGTAGAAGCTAAGTTGTATTCATAGACTACTTGGTATCACTATCAGCGCTGTTGTGACTAAGATAACGCGCCCCAGGCGAAAGTTCACACCGATTATTTTAGTGCTAGTCTTTGAGTGTGTCTTGCTTCTCTTACAGAGCGTTGTATTGTAATTGTTATGTACCATTTTAACCGTGGGAGCGTGCACTTTATTCTGATGTAAGTTTTATGGACAGTTATATTTTGTACATTGTATTAGTTGTGATTTAGTTGTACGAATCTGCTTATAGACAGGTGCAAGCCACGCTTCCCACTCTTGTTGTAAATAAAATAAGTCATGTGTGTACATTTTGTTTATACGGTTTAAAAGGTTGTAATTGTAGCTTTCATTTGATGTTTTTCATGTTTTAATTAGTTTAGTTATTGTTGAGGAAACTGTATTTGTGCGGGCCAAGGAAACACAATTGTCAGCCATTTTGTGGTCCAGAGGGCCAATTTTATTGTAGCGATATCATGTGTTCCTTGCGGCCCGCGCCGTTCTCTTATCTATGCGTGCACGTGAGGATTTTGTGTGTGCTGAAAATTGTGTGCTGCTGAGCAAATAAAGTCTGATTGCTGCCGTCCGCCTGCTGTGGTCTCCATTTCAACAGACTCTGATGCCTGTGTCCTGTCCTTCTACCACTCCACACCATTACATTATTATTAATTGATTAGGGCTGCTTTTTCCAGTGTTAATTATTCAATAAACTGGTCTACATCTTAAACTGCAAGCGTGCATGTGTTGCATCAGTGTGTATGATTTGTCAATATGTTGCTCTGTATCTTCCGTAAACCTCAGTATTAGTTTTAAAACATGCAGGAGTTTAGCTGTGTACGCAGGAAACGGAGCTTCCGTCATCTATGTGGATATATTTTCTTTTGCTTCTGTACCTATGTTTGTTATATTTACAGATGTATTCAAACCTTTCTTGTTGGAGAAGCTGAGGGTTTCCCACCTCCTCTGCCTCATTCACCTCAAGGTAATACTGTTGATGGGTGTTTTTTTCTTCTTCTTCTTCCTATAATCGTTTTCTGGGTATTACGTCGTGCTTTATAAGCAGGTGTGTGCAATACATGGGTGTGGATGTTTATCGATCTGTGTGTGCATTTGCATATGCATAGAATCTAACAAGTTTATCTGTCTGTGTGTGTGTGTGTGCGCACGCGACCGTTTAGTCTATGTTGGGTTATTTTGGTGTTTCCGTAGTCCAAACTCTGACATGGACAGCAGGATCTTTAACATGCATCTGTGATCTTCTTGCATGTGTATGCACACTGGGGATCTCAGTTTATAGTCTCATTCAAAGGACTTGTGTGTGTGTGTGTGTGTGTGTGTGCGTGCATGCATGTGTGCGTGTGTGTGTGTGATTGAGGGTGTTTGCGTTGCAATTAGTAATACCCCCTGACAATAAGTTTGATGTCATTAAACAGGAGGTGAAGGATGTGGCTGCCATGATACACCGGAAAGAGAACAGTGGTAACTATCAGGAGGCATCCAGTGACTTGCTGGAAGCCATTATGAGGTCTGATGAGAGGGGAAAATGGCAGATGTTCATTGATGCACTAAAAGAGGTTTGTGTCTAGTTAATATGTGAATATATGTATTCTGTACCCACTTGTTAAATTATTGTGTGCGACATGTCATCAAGCAGATTAAAGAAGAAAAAGGGCATCAGCTTACAGTTTTTAACTTGAAAGCTCTGTGAGACTTGAGAATCATTCATAAGCCTGCCCACGTCAGAAAGACCACACACATTTAATCAATTTTTTTGTAACCATTTCCACCCCAACAGAACAGAACAGAACAATCGCTGTGATGGTCTGCAGTAGATACGTCATGCCTCAGTGACGCATATGCACTTGTTCGTTTCTGCATTTTTGCAGTAGACCAATGAGAACACTCCAGCCACCCCTTGATCATTTATCAGCCAATGTACTTTCAGCCCCTCTCTGACTTGATATGTCGCCACGAGTGTGATTATCACAAATACGCTGATGATACCCAGTTGTCAAAGGGGACTCCTCCCGATCAATTTCAGTCTCTTCTCTGTGATATCCAAACCTGCGTTGAAAGTCTTGTCGGCTGGATGTACAGCAACAAGCTCAAACTGAAGTTCTTCCCGTTGCATCTACCTCCCGCCTTAGTTTGGTTGGCAGAGATAGCGTAGACATAGGTGGCAAGCACATACCATTCAGATCTTCAGTCAGGAACCTAGTTCATCTCGATCAGACACTGTCTATGCAGCAACACATCAGCAGTGTATGCCGTGCAGCATACCTAGAACTTAGAAGAATAGCTTCAATCCAACCATGCTTGACTCAGAGTGCAACTGCCCAACTCGTTTCATCTGCCATAACATCCCGGCTTGACTACTGCAATTCCATCCTTGCAGGATTACCCTTGAAGCAGATTTCACGCTTACAGAGAGTCCAAAACAACGCTGCGAAACTTGTTCTTAGAAAGTCCAAATACGATCATGTGACACCACTCCTGCAAGAACTGCATTGGCTTCAGATTAAATTCCCACCACAGTACAAAATAGCCACTTTTGTCTACCGCTTTTCTGACGGCTCTCTACCAGGTTATCTTTCTCAGACTCTATGTGCATATGAACCAACACGAAACCTTCGCTCATCGTGTGAGAAGTTCCTCAATGTCCCAAAGCGCAACACCAAAACGTTTGGAGAGCATTCCTTCAGCTTTCTTGCACCTTCTGTCTGGAACTCTCTGCCATCCGATCTCAGAAATTCTTCTACCCTTCCGCTGTTTAAATCCAGACTCAAAACTCACTTGTTCGCGACAGCTTTCTGCCAGTAGGATCTCTGCAGTCTTCAGCGCCCCCCCCCCCCCCCCCCTCCCCCTGCTCCCCCCCTGCTCCCCCCCCCCCCCACCCCTTCCCCCCCCCCCCCCACACCCCCCACCCCGACCCATGAATGTGCTTCCAGAGTGTTTTAGTTGCTTCATGGTCATTAAGAGAGCGAGAGTGAGAGTGACAGAGAGTGCAGGGAGCGGGAGAGATGGTGGGTGAGGAGAGAGAGAGTATGTGTGCATGTGAGACAAAGAGAAGGGCAGAGAGAGAGTGGGGGGAGGGAGAGGTGCATGTGTGTGTGTGTGTGTGTGTTTTAGCGTAGTAATAATACTAATTACTTAGAACACAGCTTTATAATTATGTACCTGTTTTAAATTATTGTAACGTCTCTATGTTTGAGGACAGTTATTTTATGCGCCATTTTACAAGCACTTGTTTTATATTAGTGTAATTTATTAAGTACGTATTATGAGATGGCTTGTATGTGATATGTTAGTAAATGTAAATCGTATATATCATGCACATGCATGTGAACAAGCGCGTTGAGCTCGCTCAGCGGGGACTAGCGCTATAGAAAATGTACGTATTATTATTATTGTTTATCATGCTTGTTCAACGCAGAGAGGTACAAGCAGGGACTGATGTCCCAGGAGGTGGGGGGAGGGGGAACTATACTTGACACCACCCTGTCCCCACCACAGTCATTTCTACATTAATATGGGCAGCAATGAGAGACATTTCAGTGCCCCATTAACCTGCGAGGGGCAAAGTCACAAGACAGCGTCCATAAACCATAATAAGCTTTGAAGAGACAGGAGAGCCTAAGTGGGGAAGCACACTGAGGAATTGACCGTTAGGCCAAACCGGCTTGCAAACTGACACACCACTGCCACCACCACCTTTTATGTAGCCGCATCGCCGTCCAACAGATGCAGCGACCAAGACACATCAGTGTGTATATATATATATATATATATATATGCATGTATCAACTGGATCTGTTACCATCAACTGAAATCTGATTGCCATCGTCATCATTTGTTGTCACCAGCTTAAAATTTGTTATCACCAACTGAGATCTTGTTGCTGTTATAACCAGCAGAGATTTTGTTGTAATTATCTACAGCTATATTTTTATGCCACCTTTGATCTTGTTGCTATTATATATGTTATTACTAGCTGAGATTCAGTTGTTGTTATTTTTTGGTCTGTATTTTTCCTTCCTCACCATTGACTTAGACCTTGTTGCTATTTTCTGTTGTCATCAGTTAAGATCATGCTGCTGTCACCATCAGTTATCACCTGCAATCAGACTGACACACTGATCTTGATTGTTGTGTTACACACAGGTGAAGAACACTGTTATACTTCAGACTCTACTGGACGAGAAGTCGGATGACCTCTGGCTGGATGACCAAGGCAACCGCAAGCTGATAGAGCTGTTCAGCCAAGACATTGAAAGAAGCCTGATGCTAGGGCCCCTGCTGGGCAAGATGCTGCAAAAGGAGTTAATCAGTCACGAAGACATGATAAATCTCCGTGCCTTGATTCGTGACGGAAAGGAGCGGGAGGCCATTGCAGTTCTTATTCTGCTCATGCACCGCAACTCCACCACCTGGTTCTCCGATTTCCTGACCATTCTTTACGAGGAGGATGAACACCACATGGAGCTGGCCAAGCTTATTGACCCAGGCTTCTGCGAAAAGAAGCAGGAGCAAAAGAAGCTGTTGGCCGCAATGGGTAAACAAAGCTCAGCAGCAGAGCATGGAGCAGGAGATGTCCCAACCCAAACACCCAGCATGGTCAGTAACTCCGGAGGCGGGGAGAAAGACCTCGGGGACAAGTCTCTCCCACAGGCACAACAGCCTCACCACGCAGGATACGAAGGGCAGACAACGCCGGCGGGTAGAACAGGGGAGGCAACCTGTACTTGCCAGTGTTGTGCTAAAGTGCTGGCCGAAGTCGCCTCCCTTAGATCAGAGCTGGCCGAACTGAAGAGTCTAATCGGACGTTTTGTCGCCAATGGCAAGCAACACACTTGATTGTAGCCGTTGGATATGACGATTGATACAGTGATGCCAAACTGTGAAATTGTCCGTTTTGTGTGCGTGATGGTGAATGCTGACTTGTAGCACACACAGCTTTCTGTGTTTCCAATAGCGTTCTTGTGGTCACAGGAGTTTGTGGTCAGTGCCTAAGACGCTGGGGTGCCATTCCAGACTCCAGACCATGACAGGGTGGAGAAAATAAAATTCAGTTCTTATGAGTCCACACTTGTGCAAACTCATCAGTGCCCGTCTCACCTTTAGGTGCAAAATACACACTAAGATCGTTGTGCATGTTAAAGATCCCATGACCATTTTTAATTTTTTTTAATTTGTCACATCAAGCCTAACTGCTGATGGCATTGGAAACACACTGATAGCACATAACAACAGAAGAAGAATTAAAACGATCATTGTGACTACTTAGAATAAAAGAAGAAGAATATGCTCAGGTGTATGTGTGTGGGTGAGGTGACTTAAATTTTAAAACACATATTACCCGCTGTGTCTGTGTTATCATGCATTGTTTTCATTTACCAAGCAAGTACATAACTAATATGTTTGAAGTGAGCATTTTTATTAATTTTGGGGGTGGTTTAATTATACACTGTGTATGATTTGCAGCACTGTTCTGTATCTTTTGGAGTTTAGAAAGAAGATACTTAGGGCAGCCAGCTAAAAGCGAACTGCAATAATCTGGTCTTGAAAGAACAAATAAACGCAAATTTTTTTTGTTTGTTTGTTTTTTGTGACATCTTTGGACAGATAGTGGTGTATTGCACTAATCTGATGAAGCTCCAGATAGTATATACGACAAACAGAGGAGATTTGCTGTTGGAAAGAGAAAGTAGGATCAAGACAGACACCTAGGTTGCAAACTGTGTTGACAAGTTTGATGTCAGAACCCTCCAGGTTTATGGACTCTGAAACAGAGTCAGAGTTGAGAGTCGTCTTCGAAGCCAACACAGTCATCTCTGTTTTATCATTGTTTAAATGCAGTTGATTATTTGTTATCCAAGCTTTTACATCAGAAATACGAGACTGATTTGAATGAAATGATTTCAGGAAGTTGAGAAACGTTGCCAGATTTGTACAGTTGGTTGTCATCAGAAAAACTGTGATGTAAAAGAGAGTGATAGGATACAATTTCAGAAATAGGATGAATGTAAAGGACAAAGAAAATGAGAAAATGCTCCCTTGATTGTATATTCAATTTGTAAACTGTTCCATGCATGAATGCTTGGAGGATTGGCTGTACAACACAGTAACAAGTGTCCTAACTGGTTCATGTTCCAAACACTGCCTCTTTGGTATTGGGCACCGGCATGAGAGGTCTGTGCTTCTGTCTTCTGAAGACCATGGTCAAAGGGAGGGGCAATGACATTAGCCTAGGTCAGTGATGACTAGTGATGCTGTTTTCTACAGCCAATTCACTCTAGCACATGCTAACAAACATATTGGAAATGACAAATAAAATCAGCAGAACATTTGAAAACAAAATTTTCGACTGAGCTTCTATTTTTAACTCTAATGCTTGGAGAAGGTCTGGCTGTTTGGGACAAACGTTTTGAGAGGGCCAGTTCCTTTAAAGGCTGGTGTGTGGCGTGAGTGACCTCTGCACATCCATCAGCTTCCTCTGACTGCTCCTGGACAGCAGAGGCTGTTGACAGTAACGACACTGGATCATACCTCTGTTATTTTGTCTGATTAAGCTGAATAATCCTGGGAGAAATTAGAAAGACAGAATTCTCTTCAGAAGGCAACACATGCGGAACTTATCTAGTGAGCCAGGCCCCACTTGACAGTTCTGGAATCACAGCATGAAGTACTTGGTTTCCCACACACATGGTATGCTAGTGTTGAACTGCGTCATTTTAACGTCTGTCATACTGTGCTCAGTCTTCACACAGTGTTTTATGTATGTTTAAATTCCTTTGATGTACTGTGTTCACTGCCTGTGAAACCACAGAATTAAAGTTTGGGTCATCAAACATGCTCTTTGTGTTCATATACTGTATACATGTTCGCGTGTATGCGCACACACACACACACACACACATATGCACATGCATGCGCGCGCACGCACACATGCACGCGCACATGCGTGCGCACACACACACACACACATCATTCATTTATTCATTCATGCCCTGTGGCTGATTAAAATAAACAATGTTTTTTCAGTTATTTTTGGTGGGGAGTGGAGGTTGTGTGGTGTGGTGTGCCATGGCAGGAGTGTGTGTGTGTGTGTGTGCTTAGTGTGTGTGGTGTGGTAGGGGACGGGGGTAGCTTTTGTTTGCATCACAAAATTACAATCAGAATTTTTCAACTTGTCAAAGCAAC
This sequence comes from Alviniconcha marisindica, assembly GCA_018857735.1. Classification (NCBI taxonomy): domain Eukaryota; kingdom Metazoa; phylum Mollusca; class Gastropoda; family Provannidae; genus Alviniconcha; species Alviniconcha marisindica. The sequence continues at coordinate 692,586 of JABMCL010002018.1, forward strand.
AACTGGAGGCATATCTACCATTTGTGTGACACTTGCAACCTTCGTGTTCAAATAGGTTACTGTCAAAGTGTTACCATGTAAGAAAACAACCACAGACACAAAAAAGATAAAAGTATGGAATCACATCATGGAGTACTTGGTTTTTCACACACATGGTACCCTAGTGTTGAACTGCGTCATTTTAAAGTCTGTCATACTGTGCTCAGTCTTCGCACAATATTTTATGTATGTTTAAATTCCTTTGATGTACTGTGTTCACTGCCAGTGAAACCACAGAATTAAAGTTTGGGTCATCAAACATGCGCATTGTGTCAGTATGTATACATGTTCATGTGCATGCGCATACACACACACACACACACACACACATATGCACATCCACACACACACACATGCATGCATGCCCACAACACACACACACACACACACACAACACACACACACACACCACACACACATCATTCATTTATTCATTCATGCCCTGTGGGTGATCAAAATAAACAATGTTTTTTCAGTTATTTTTGGTGGGGAGTGGAGATTGTGTGGTGTGGTGTGCCATGGCAGGAGTGTGTGTGTGTGTGTGTGTGTGTGTGTGTGTGTGTGTGTGTGTGTGTGTGTGTGTGTGGTGTGTGTGTGCATGTGTGTACCTGTGTGTGTGTGTGTGTGTGTGTGTGTGTGTGTGTGTGTGTGTGTGTGTGTGTGTGTGTGTGTGTGTGTGTGCATAGTGTATATGTGTGGTGTGGTGGGGGACGCGGGTAGCTTTTGTTTGCATCACAAAATTACAATCAGAATTTTTCAAGTTGTCAAAGCAACAACTGGAGGCATATCTACCATTTGTGTGACACTTGCAACCTTCGTGTTCAAACAGGTTACTGTCAAAGTGTTACCATGTAAGAAAACAACCACACACACAAAAAAGATAAAAGTATTTTTCGCCCAGTACCGCCATCACCCTCACTAGTGAAACTTATTTGACAGAATATATCAATACTGGAACTGACTGCGAGGTGTCACTTGCCTAGCCGTTACCTGGCCCTGCATAGCCAAACTCGGCTTGGATCTAGATCACATGCTATCGCTTGGTTTGGACTGAGCGTGTTATCAAAACCTGGACATTTTTGTTTTAGTCGAGGGCTGCTCATTTGTTTGTGTGTGGGGGGTGGTGGGGTGGGGTGGGGGTGGGGGTGGGAGAATATTATGTATGATATGTTGCCATACGCCAAACACTTCCCAGGCCTTGTTGCATGCAGTTGCTGACGTTATTCACAGCGCCAAAAGTAAATACTACTCGAATTCCTGCAACTTACCATGGGTCCCCAATATTCCTACTTTAGTTTCGTATAAACAGTCTTACTTTCCTTTCGTGTCGGCGTTTTCCTGTTTAAATTCGTACTTTCCTTTCTGTTCGAAACTAAAAGCAAATCTGGCCATTTTGCAGCATAGCAAATAGGCCAAACGTTCAGGTAAAGGCTGATCTTACAGTTTCGGTGTTAAACAGATCTACACCTGAAAGCAGGCTGACGCAAATGGGGTTTTCCCACGGACCTATATGTAGGTCCGTGGTTTTTCCAGTGCAACAGCCTAATCCTGGCGTGTACTTTCTGTTTCAGTTTAATTACTAAGTTATATCTGTCTCAGTCTCTCTCCGTTGTGTCTTAAAATCAAACACAGTTCCTGGTGGCTTAAGGAAACTGCTCTGTAGTGTGTTACCTTACTTCGCCAGCATTTTGCGGAGCCACATTTTGACTTGGTCAGTGTTAAGTCGGCCGCGAGACACAAGGCGGTGCGGAGACAGTGGTCACCGGGCAGGGCTTGGAGTGGCAGTTGGCAAACATGGCAATACAGCTACGGAGGCCAGACACAGCGTCCCGTTGGGAAGCCGGGCAGCAGCAGGCGCAAGAGCTTGAGAAAAGGGATGAACACCAATGGGGGGTTTTCCTTTTTCTCCCCCCCCCCCCCCCCCTCCCCCCCCCTTACTTTCTTCTTTCTTTTTTGTTTCGCTTTCCGTGTTTTGTTTACATTCCCCCATGGTTGATGGGCTTTAAAAAAAGACTATCCAAGCGTGCGTGGTGTCATCGATCGTTTGGGGTTTGGGTTTGGTTGTGGTGTGTGTGTGGGTGTGTGGGTTTTGTGGTGTGTGTGTTAGTGTGTGTTTTTTGTGGTGTGGTTCGTGTGAGTGTGGTGTGGGGGTGTGTGGTGTGTGTGTGTGTGTGTGTGTGGTTTTTGGTGCGTCCTGGTGTGGGTTCAGTGGTGTGTCGGGGGTTGTGTGGGGTGTGTGGTGGTGTGTGTGTGTGTGGGCGGGGTTCGTGCTCTTTTCATTTTTTTTCTTTTTTTGCCCTGGTGGGGGTTTTGGGTGTGTGTGGGGGTTGTGTGTGTGTGTGTGTGTGTGTGTGTGTGTGTGTGTGTGGGTGTTTTTACTAGGTTTTGCAAGACACGCACACAAGTCAGTAAATAATCTTCTGTTTCCCTCAAAAACCCCTCGGTGACAGGGGTTTAAAGGAACAATTAGCTTTCAAAAAGGGGTTTCATCCAAAAGGTCGGAGAAATCAGAATCCCGGAACCTTTAAACCATAGAAAATTTTGTTTTTTTCTTTTCGTTTCTGAACTTGTTTCAATAGCGTGGGTTTTATAATGTTTTTTTTTGGGTTCTGTTTTTAAACAGAGTTTTGCATGCCATTCCTGCGGGAAAAACCTGAACATTGCTCACATTTTGGGTGTGGTTGATTCGGGTGATTTTAGTCACAAACCACACACACCCCCACACACCCACACACCACACACCCACCACCACACACACACACACACACAGAGAACCCGCGCACACCATCACACCCACTGACTACACCCAAAACAACAAACCACACAACCCCATCACACACCACACACCACACACACACCCACACCACACAACACACAAAACACACACTAAAACCCCACACACCCCGGAGCACCACGCCGCACGACCACCAGCACGCACGCACACATACACGTGCTTGTAGCATCTTGCCTTCTGTTCTGGTTATTAGGAGGTGAATGGTATTGCAAGCCGTTTACTCCAGTACGAAAACGATGGGAAGAGGAAAGAAGCCGTCAGGAACTTCCTGGAAGCCGTGAAAGACTCGGATCAACCTGGCAAATGGCAGATGATCGTTGACGCTCTTGAACAAGTAGGTGTCTGTGTTGATCGGTTACCTTTAGGGGTGGGTGGAGGCGGGGGAGGGGGGGGGGGTGTCAGTGTGTAATATCCTGGCAGGATAACTAATACCAATGGATTTTGTTTAGCCTTAAATTCACTGACGTAAACTGTATATATTTCAGAGCTCAGGAGCTGTGTGAAAGTCGAGGTGGACGTCCTGGGCTCCCGTCCCTAATAAACCTACGGTTTCTGTGGACGTAAAGCAACACTGACTTCTTCATCATGTGCCCTATACTTGTCCCCCTTTTATTCCGGTTGACTTTGCCAGCCACTGCAGCCACGTGGTCAGTGTCGTCAGATGCACTGATTCCTCCTAACTCAGTCTTTCTTTTCCCTGAGGAAGATGTATGACATCCCATTTAGTCCATGTGTGGCCACTTAGCACAACCCGCTTGAGTTCCAATGTTTTGTGTATCCCTATGTCTTAACTGAAACTAATGTTTCTGATTTGCTACGAGTCTCGGACTCAAAATGTTTTTGACTGAGACCAGTGATCATGGACAGGAGCTAGACTAACCGGGAGTACAAATTTCCCGGCAGGGAAAGGGGTAAAGTGCCATTATAATACTAACACCCCTTTTCCAACCCCCCCCTTTTCCTTCCTCTGGTGTGTGGTGTGTGGTGGTGTGGGGGGTTTGTGTGTTTGTTTTTTTTGTTCTGCTTTTTTTTTTGTTTTTTGGGGGGGGGGGGGGGGGGGGGGGGGGGGGGGGGGGGGGGGGGGGGGGGTCCTGAAGGAAAAATAGCCTTTTTAAAACCTTTTTCGAAAGAATAGAAGATTCAAAGTAAAAAACTTAACCCCAAGGGCGCCGTTTTAAATTTTTCCGGGGATTTTAATTTTTTGAAAACTTTTTCTTTCTTTTTTCCCCCTTGGGGGCTTTTACATTAACATGCTCCACCCCTTAAGTAAGTTTCTCTCTTTCTCTCCCCCTTCTCTCTATTTCCCCTTTCTCTCTCCCCCTCTCTCTCCCCTCTCCCCTCCCTTCTTCTCTCTCTTCTCTCCCCCTTCCCCTCTCTCTCTCTCTCTCTCTTCTCTCTCTTCTTCCTCTCTCCCTCCTTTCTTCCAAAGGGCTCCAAGAAAAAAAAAAAAAAGAAAAAATGCACACACCAACCCCACACCCCACACACCCCCACAACACCCCCACACACCAAAAAAACCCCCACACAACACACACACACACACAAAACCACACCACACACCAACAACACACAAAAAAAAAAGAAAGAAAAAAGAAAAAAAGACCATGCAATAAATACTTTACAAGATTAAACTCTAAAAAACCTCGTCAAAATTTGATCAGTTTTTGGGTAATACACCTTTCGGGCTATCTTGTCAATGATCTTTAATTCGCATTATTTTTGTTACATAAAATGTTTTTTTTAAATGGGTTTTGAACGGTGCGCTAAGGTTTTCTTGTTGATCTTACAAGTATAAATATAGAACTTTGCACGCAGATTATCAATCAAAAGGGCTTCGATTTAATTGGCTGTATGACCAAAAATACAAAATTTTCGTTAAACGCTATTGTCCTCGCATTTGACTCCCGGGATTAAATGTGTCTGGAACTGTTTCCCAAAAAAACTTTATGTACACACATCTCCAAAAAATGTGATTGATGATCTCTTTCCCGCTACAAAAAGAACATTAATGTCATTTTCCCCCTGTGCATTAAAACAATATGGTAGCTAAAATTTTTTTTACAAGTCTTATTGGAACCATTTTTTTTTTTCTCTTGGATTTTTGATTTTTTTAAAAGGGTTTGCCCAGTATGCTTATTCAACTTTCTTTCCATTTTTCCCCACTTAGGTTTTCTTTACCCTTCATTTTAAAAAATCCCTTTTTTTTGCTGTAAAAAATCTTAAGCCTTTGTAAACGGTTGAAACCCCTTTCTTCAATGTTAGTCCCGTTTTACAAAGAAAGGAACCAAAAATTTAACATTAATTCCGTGTTTTTATTTTTAAACAACATTAAGGATGAAATTGGCCCCCAGTTTTTTTTTTAGGTCTTTTGATTTGTCCCCTTTTGGTATGCATATTATTATTCCTTCTTTGTGTTGATGATAATTCACCTTTTCTAAACCCATTATTTAATGATTTAACAAGAATGCACCCAGCTGTCGCCAATTTTTTTTAAAAAAAATTCAACAGTAAAACCATCAGAGCCTGGGCTTTTATTGTTTTTCATGTTCTTGAGGCAACGCTTGCTTCATCTAAAGTAATTTCCCCCTTTGAGTGAGGTCTTTTCTTGCACTGTCAATGTTGGTATATCCTCAACCAAGTCTAAATTTTTTCTAACTGTCTGTCAAAGTATAATCTTTCATAAAACATTTTGACTTCCTTTATAATGTCCTTAGTTTCATATATTTCCTCACCATTGTTTAAAATAAGCCTAACATTTGTTTACTAAAACGTAATTAGTTTTTTAAGTGCACAAAAAATTTTTTTTTTTTTTCGCCTTCGGGAACCCTCTTTCCCCCTCATCGAACAGAACCCCTCCATCTTTTTCTCTCTAGGGAAATTTTGCTCCTGTTTTTTAAAATTTATTTCCCCTTTTTCGTCTTCTGTCAATTTTAAATTTTTGTTTTTAACCCGAATATTGTTCTGCAAATCCCTTTCCTTTTCCTGATCCACACATTTTTTCTTTTTACTACGAATTGTCTTTATAATTTTCTTAAAATAGTCTAAAAAAGCTGATCGGAAATTACAAATTGAAAGTCAATTTTTGGGGTAAAGGAAGGTTAGAGAATAGGGGAGAGCGCAATTCTTCAATCACGGTTCTTCTACATCATTTATTTTTGTTTGCAAACAGCTTATTTTTAATGGGAAATTATTAAATTTTTAAATAGTTATTTCTGGGGTTTTAATTTCCCCAAATAAAGTGATCAGGAAGACTGTCCGGAACCGGGCTTAAGTCTGCTTCTGTCACGTAAGTGGACACAAATCTGAAAAAGGGAAAAAATCCAAACTACTCGTTAAGGGGTGTTTTCTGCGCCAGAACCGTCCATTTTGGATGAATTTCTCTCCAAAATTAATAGGTCGAGGTTTATCATTAAATTCTCGACTTGTTCTTGTGCTTTAGCATTATTAAAGTGTTTATAGTTATAATAATCTAATGTGAAATCCAAGACTAAATTCCAGTCTCCTCCAATAATAAGATTTTCAAAGCCAACTTCGCTGATCCGTTCCTCAAGCTCGGCATAAAACTCCGGATTATCACGGTTTGGGCCATACAAACTGACGATCACAAAATCTTTATCCATTATTCTGACAGTGACAAATATATCATTTCCAGCAATATCTTTATAAACCTTGTTTACAGAAAATTCGAAATTATTATTAAATAATATTGCGACACCCCTCGAACTTGAATTATACGAGGCAAAATAACATTTATAACCCCACTCAGCCCGAATACAGTTCTCTAGTTTTGGATCAAAGTGGGTATCCTGCATTAGGCATATGGAATATGACTTATCTCTTAAATAGTGAAAAACATCTCTCCTCTTGCGCGGGTCAGCTAGGCCTTGGCAATTCATTGAGACAACCTTAACTGTATTGGTCATGGTATGCGTGATCTAATCCCACTACAGCCAGGAGACACTATCCAACAAAGCAGAAGCATCATGGAAGGAACCACTTTCACGTGCGAACATAGCTCACGAAAATCCGCCACAAATGTCCATACAAACAGTTCAAAACCTACGCCAGTACAGGCACATGACGTACATACGCACAGATCACAACACGCTGAACCCAGCGCTGAATATGCACGTACAAACATAATAAATTCAAAGTCCATGGCCAATATAGTAAAACCCAAAAAACAGGCAAACGGACAAACAATACAACCAACTAACAGGCATAAACAGGTACACAAAAATTCCACACACACAAAAAGTTACAGTATACTAAGCTGTAGAAGAAAAGGAAAAGAGTGATTTTCTGGTGAAATCGCTGATCAAGCAGCGCAAAAAGATATCGTTCGACTGTCGAGTGCAGATCAGAAGATATGAACTTAAAGAAAAAAAGAAGAAAAAAAAGTGGAGACAGACAGACAGACAGACAGACAAACAGACAGAGAAATAGAGACAGAGAGAGAGAGAGGATAAACTTTCAAATAAAGAAGAAGAAAAGACAGAGTAGTTCTCCTTCCCTCTCCCTCCAAATCTACCTGGGTCACAAAAAGGAATATAAGGTCTACACAGGCAGACGTATCAAACATGTTTGAATACACATGATTTTATCTTGCACTGCAGCACACATCTTTACTTATAAGCATATCGACGGTAGATGTACACCATGTTCTTACGTGAAAAATAAATAGACAAAAATGAAATAACAGCCCACTGACTAGAGTTACAAATTTGATAATAGACTCCATAGTTTTGATTGACATAATAAATTAACGTGTAAGGTGTACGATGTTGATCAAAACTACTGGTTTATAATAAGTATATACCTGTGTATACAAATGAAGATTATTTTCTAATTTAATGTTGTTTTTCGGGGTTTTTTGTTTTGTTTTTGTTAGATCATCATCATCATCATCATCATGATTTTGTGACTGTTCCACACAGCAGCTGAGACAGTAACTGCGTAGTAACACTAGTTGCGAGCGGACACTGCCTTAACACTTTTAATGTTCTGGCGGCGGTCCACGGCATTCTTGGTCATCCGGGTTGGTGCCTGCTGTTGAGCCTTCATTCTATCTCTCTCTCCCCCCCCAACCCCTCCCTGTCCCCGTCCCTAATAGGCCATCTCGCCTCTGTGGACGTTAAGCAAAATCATTCCCGATGATGATGACTGCAATCCGGTTTTATCACCTGTTCATGTGTCTGCAGGTGCGTGACTCCGTGGTGCTCCATTACCTAATGGGAGGAGACTGCAACGACCCGTGGCTGGACAAATCAGAACATCGAGCACTGATCGATGTTTTCAAAAGGCCTCTGAACGAACACTTGAACATCAAGGCCCTGATTCCGGAAATGCTTGAAAAGGACCTTCTGCTGGAAGCTGACGTGACCAGGCTCAATGCGATGACCTCAAATGAGGCCGCTCAGCGGTTCCTGATCATTGCAATGCAGGCCCACAACAAAAACTGGTACAGCATATTCATGACCATCTTGTACCACGACGATCATCACAGAGAGTTGGCGCTGATGATTGACAAAGAGTTCTGCCAGAAGGTGCTGAAGGATGGTCAGCAAGAAGAAGAAGAAGAGGAGGAGGAGACGTCTCTCGGTTCGACGACGTCAGATCCGCTCTGCGGCCACGGCCACTCAGTGGATACGGGCCTGCCAAGTTCTGCCTCCAACACGTCAAGCGAAGGACACAGTAAGGTCCCCACACTCTCCATTCTGTCGGAGCGAGACACCCAAGTGAAGACGGTGTCACAGGCGGAGCGAGCAGCCGAGCGTGGACCAGGGGAAGCAACCTGCGCGTGCAGGTGCTGTGCAAGACTGCAGGCAGAAGTTACTGCCCTTACATCAATCTCCACCACCCTGCAGGCGGAGCTGGCAGAAATCAAAACCCTTCTTGCGAGTCTTGTAGCGAGAAATAAGCGTCAGCTGTGATTTTGTCCGCGAGCTCCAGACGTGGAACTTTAATTAAAGAAAGTCACAAGTCCCCCCCCCCCTCCCCCTCCCCCCCATGTCCCCCGTTTTTTGGGGTGTTTTTTTTCCCCTTTTCTTCCCGTTTTGTTGTTGTACGGTTTTTGTTTATTTGACGGGGGGGTCTCTGCTCCCACGACATTTTTATTTTACTGCAGAAGTTCGCCACCTGCAAGTTCTTCAAGAATTTGTACTGAGGACAAGGTACAAGCTGATGTGCTTGAAATAGTGCTGTTTTTCTACTAGAGCAGCACTTGACTTATTTTTATTGTCTTAAATGAGCTTTTTTTTCCTTTCTTTCTTTTCTTTTAATCAGTAGAGAAGCATTGACTGGTGTTTATCGTCTCTGCGGGAGCATACTGAGTAGTCTACTGGTATCCTCAGTGAAGTGGTTTTTGTGTTCATTTCGTTGATTCTAAATACAAACACTGCTAAACTGTGCTATTCACAGATTATCAAACACTTTAAATAGGTCTACATGGATTCATTGTGAGCTTTTATTGGAGCTGGTGAGATTTTCGTACTCTTCTGCCTAGTATAGTAGCAGCCACTTTCACATTCTCTGAGAATATGTTTCGTATTCGTTTTTCAGACCCGTGAGTGCGGAATAAATTACCGTCTGTATGCTCCAAAACGAAAAAGGTAGCTCTGCTAAAAACAGGTTCCATCCAACAGTGTGTGTGTGTGTGTGTGTGTGTGTGTGTGTGTGTGTGTGTGTGTGTGTGTGTGTAGTCTTCATTGACATATTTAATGTATGGGTGTGATGACTGCATGGCCATGGTGTGTCTGGTGTCTGGTGTTTGGGTCCAGCGGATGGTTATCACTGACACAGAATAATATGTTTGTGGTGGCTGTGATGTCTTTCAAGTGTCCACACACACACACACACACACACACACACACACACACACACACACACACACACACACACACACACACATACACACACACACAGAGTCTAGTCCCTTCTCTCTCTCTCTCTCTCTCTCTCTCTCTCTCTCTCTCTCTCTCTCTCTCTCTCTCTCTCCTCCTCTTCTCTCTCTCTCCCTCTCTCTCTCTCTCTCTCTCTCTCTCTCTCTCTCTCTCTCACTCCTGTGTAAAACTGGCTTTTAC